>NW_026466308.1:77500-170587 GCF_026875155.1 Cherax quadricarinatus
GATCTATGAAAGATGAAGTGAATCATAGAATTGATGAGGGGAAAAAAGGTGAGTGGTGCATTTAGGAGTCTGTGGAGACAAAGAACTTTGTCCATGGAAGCAAAGCGGGGAATATATGAGAGTATAGTTATACCAATGCTGTTATATGAATGTGAAACATGAGTGGTGAATGTTGCAACAAGGAGAAGGCTGGAGGCAGTGGAGACGTCATGTCTGAGAGCAATGTGTGGTGTGAATATAATGCAGAGAATTCGTAGTTTGGAAATTATATAATAATAATAATAATAATAATAATAATAATAATAATAATAATAATAATAATAATAATAATAATAATAATAATAATAATAATAATAATAAAGAACATAATGTATTGTACCTACGCTCCAGAAACATGCCCTTCCCAAAACCCGCTCACTTTTTTGTAATGCTCAGAAGCGTTCAATAATCCCAAGCTAAAGGAATATAACACCCTTCTAAATTCTGTGTTGAAAAACTTCCTGAACTTTTCCCTTGATGATAAACAATGGATGCGAGTCTCACATCCAGTGAAAGTAGGTGGACTGGCAATACCTAAAAACCTCTCAAATTGCTTTCCAAGTTTCTTATTCTCTACGGTGTCAAAGGAATTAGTTGCAGTTAGAATGATAACAAATTCTCACTACAGGCAGCACACTCCACCAATATTCAATACACTAAACCTACTCACCATACAAAACATCCATACTTATTACTGCACCTATTACATACATAGAACACTTAACTCTGATATTAACCCTCCCCTCAAACATCTCCTTGCCAACCTCAACAGAACACATGACCATAACACAAGGCACAGATCACTCTTTGATGTTCCTCGTGTCCATCTCACACTACGCAAAAACTCAATGCACATAAAAGGCCCTAAAATCTGGAATTCATTACCTGTAAATATAAAAGAAACACTACCTGTTTATAAATTCAAGTCTCTTCTCAAAGATCACTTACTCACCCAAAACCAAATAAATACTGAATAACTGAACATTATAAATTGTATATCTTAAATGTTTCTCACAATTATATCACATAAATGTTAAACCTAAAACCGAATCTAACTTTATTATTTTTTAAATACACTACCTAACAGAATCCTTCATATGACTGAATGTACAACAATGCATGCAACCATATGACCTGTCTTTGTAATACTCACTTGTGCTTTATAGTAATCTGTTTACATTAATGTTTTATCACTGATTTCATCATTGCTTAGTTAATCTTAAGTTAATTTAAGCCAGCCCATAATGCTATGCATAGTATAAGTGGCTTTGGCATGCTGCTCTTATCTGTATTTTTTTGTACCTCTGTATGTGTGCTCAAATTGGAAATAAATAAATAAATAAAAAATAAATAAATAAATTCTACACGACCACTTGCGTGATTTGGCAGGAATAAACGACCCCAGTTCCACTAAAGTCTTATGACTTCAACACCATAATCAACCGAAAGGGTAGCCTACACACTCCAGCGGGGAGAGCCCCGTTGTTAAAAAAAAAAAAAAAAAAAAAAAAAAAAAAAAAAAAAAAAAAAAAAAAAAAGATAAGCTAGTATCAGCAACATCTAAGAGGGAGAAATCTCATCTCAAGGCTGTAAGCATATGTTACTGCTGTGGAAACTTCTTGTCAGTTCTTATTTCATCAAAGGGCACACGTCTGGATCCACAGACCTTCCATGTTGATGTGTCTCTGTCATGCTTCCCACATTTTACAATGATTATGAGTGTATTTGCTGCAACACATAAGTTAACCAATATGATCTGCATGATTTAAATTCCAAGTGATGGCATGAAAGAAACAAAGAAGTCAGCACCATCATAAAGAGGAACCTCGCCACGACTAAGAGAAAGAACCCAGATTCCTGGGGAGTCGTGACACAACTGCCACGTTATACAAGCGAATGACACTATTTTGCCTTTTTATTAAATCTAAGAGTGAATATTTGTTTTTATTGTTTAACTTAACATTTTAAACGTAGTTCAATGGAATTCTTTATGGCTTTCGATCAAATGATCAATATCTTGTTGTAAAATTTTTATTTGCTCTGACGATTCTGCCGTAATTCCTTCTTTTCAGTTGATAAAAGAACAAATCTTTGCAGTTTTGTTATAGTTTAATTTCTTAATTCTTCTGACATGTAAATAAATCTGGGAATTGTTTTCAGTGAAAAAAAATAATAAAAGAAACTGCTATAGTTTCATTTTAGCTTCTGAAAGGCCAAAGTTCTGGATAATAATGCATACTAAAAATACGAAGAATTTAAATAAATCCAAAATTCGAATCTAATATTAACCTGGACAAGAATCGTGTCATATATTTATGCATAAAGTCGCTTTTACATCAAGATTTATTCTTTTTTGTCTCATAAATCTGGAATAATTTTCATTATATAATCAGAGTGTTTTTACCCCTAAGTGTACTCACACTTTTCGCCTTTGTGCCTTGAAGATAGATAAAAGTCGTTCCACCTTTTAATACCCAAAGTCGTTCCATCTTTTTAATACCCAAAGTCGTTCGACCTTTTTAATACACAAAGTCGTTCCACCTTTTAATACACAAAGTCGTTCCACCTTTTAATACACAAAGTCGTTCCATCTTTTTAATACCCAAAGTCGTTCGACCTTTTTAATACACAAAGTCGTTCCACCTTTTAATACCAAAGTCGCCCAAAACCCTTTTAATACACAAAGTGGGTTTTTTTTTTAATAAACCCAAATTTCCCACCTTTTTAATCCCCCAAAGTCGTTTCCCCCCTTTTTAAATAAACCCAAAGTCGTTCCCACTTTTATAAAAAGCTTTTACAAACCCACAAAAAATTTATTCAAACCCAAAAAAGGGATTTTTTTAAAAAATGGTCCTTTTTAAAAATCCCCCTTTTCCCAAATTTTTTACCTTTTTTTAAAACTAAAAAGAAATTTTTCCCAAAGATAGAGGACTCTTAAAGATCCACCTTCAAAGACCACTCCCACAAGATCCAGATCTCTAACAAGATAGGTCTCTCACAAGATGGGATCTCTCACAAGACCAGATCTCTCAAAAAGACCCAAAATCTCTCCAAAGATCCGGATCTCTCAAAAAGAAGGGATCCCACAAATCCACATCCCACAAGAATCCCCTTCTCTCACAAAGACCGATCTCTCACAAGAAGGGATCTTCACAAGATCCAGCATCTCTACAAGTTTTCAGATTTTCCACCAATCGGGATCTCTCACAAGATAGGGATCTTTTAAAATAATTTAAAAAAGATCTCCAAAAAACCAGCACCAAAAAGCCAACCCTAAACAAATCCAGGATCCTCACAAGACCCGGATCTCTCACAAGATCCAGATCTCTACAAGAAAGGTTTCCCCACAAGACCCAGTTTACAAATCCAGGATCTCCACAAGATCCAGGACTCTCACAAGAAAAAATCTCTCCAAGTCCGGGATCTCTACAAGATGGGGTCATCAAGATCCGGGACTCCCCACAAGACCGGGATCCTACAAATGGGATCCTCACAAGACCAGACTCTCACAAGATCCAGGATCTCTCACAAGACCCAGGATCTCCTAAAAAATTTAAAAAAAGGATCTCTCAAAACCAGGATCTCCCCCAAAGATAGGACTCTACAGATCCGGATCTCTAAAGATAGACCCCCCCCCCGGCCCCCCTCCCCCCCCCCCCCCCAAACCCCCACATTTTAAAAACCACCCCAAACCCCCCAAAAACCATCTCTCACCCAAAACCCCCCCCCCCCCTCTCCCCAGACCCGGGTCTCCACAAATAGAGGTTTCCCACAAGACCGGGAAAACCCAAAAAAAAAGGGGAACTCTCAAAAGATCCGGTTTTCTCACAAATGAGAAATTCTCACAAACCGGACTCTCACAAGATCAGGACTCCACAAACAAGGTTTCCCCAAAAAGACCGGGGACTCCCACAAGATCCAGGACTCTCACCAATCCGGGATCTCCCCAAGACCAAACTTCACAATTCCCCACCCCAAACAAGATCCACATCCCACAAAAACCAACTCCTCACAAGCCCAGGATCTCCACAAGATCCAGGACTCTCACAAGATCCAGGATCTTCCACAAATCCGGGATCCTCACAAGATCCAGGATCTCTCAAAAAGATCCAGGATCTCTCACAAATGAGGATCCCTTCACAAGACCCCAGGATCTCTCACAAGAAGGGAAATTCTTCAAAATCCGGTTTTCCCTCAAAAAAGACCAGGATCTCTACAAACCCAGATCTCTCACAAGATCCAGCATCTCTCACAAGATCCAGGATCTTCACAAACCAGGATCTTCTAACAAGATCCGGATCTCCACAAACCGGGAAACCTCACAAGATCCAGGTCTCCGCAAAATCCAGAACTCCACAAGATCCGGATCTCTCACAAGATAGGATCCTCACAAGACCAGATTCTCACAAGATAGAGGATCTTACAAGACCGATCTCTCACAAATAGGGATCCTCCAAAGACCGGGTCTCTCACAAGAAGGGGACCCCCACAAGACCCAAAGGACTCTCAAAAGATAGGGGATCTCTAACAAATTCACATCTCTTATTTTACGTACAAACAATGTGGGATTCTTAACACTTACACATGTCAACCAGTTTTAAACTCACAAAGTGTCAACCAGTCTTCACTCACAAAGTGTCAACCAGTCTTCACTCACAAAGTGTCAACCAGTCTTCACTCACAAAGTGTCAACCAGTCTTCACTCACAAAGTGTCAACCAGTCTTCACCAAAAAGTGTCAACCATCTTCACTCAAAAAAGTGTCAACCATCTTCACTCACAAGTATCAACCAGTCTTCACCAAAAAGTTAAACCATCCACTCACAAAGTTAAACCCAGTCTCCCCTCACCAGTGTCAACCATCACACTCACACGTGTCAACCGTTTTTCACTCACACAGTGTAAACCCCAGTCTACACTCACACATTTCAACCCGCTACACTACACAGTGTAAAACCATCTTCATCACACAGTGTCAACCAGTTTTCCTCACACGTGTAAACCAGTCACACTACACAGGCAACCATCTTCACTCACACAGTGCAATCATCTACACCACACAGTGTCGTCAGTCTAAAACCACACTGTCAACCAGTCTTTACTCAGTGCAAACCAGTCTTCATTCAACAGTGTCAACCGCTTCTCTCACACAGTTCAACCAGTTTTCACTCACACAGTTAACCAGTCTTCACTTCACAAGTGTCAACCAGTTTCACCCACAGTGAAACCCCAGTCACACCACACGGTCAACCAGCCCTACAGTCACACAGTGTCAACCAATCTCCACTCACACAGTGTCAACCGTCTACACTCACACATTCACCATCTCACTCACAAAGTGTCAACCCCCCTACACTCACACAGTGTAAAACCAGTCTACACCACACAGTGTAATCTCTACTCCACACATGTCAACCATCACACTCACCGTGTCAACCGTCTACCCCACACAGTGTCAACCATAACACCACACTGTAACTAGTCACACTTACACAGTGTAACCATCTACCTCACACAGGTCAATCTTTACAACTCACCAGTGTCAACCAGTCTTCACTCACACAGTGTCAACCCAGCTAACTCACACAAGCAACATCTACACTCACGCAGTGTAAACCAGCTACATTCACACAGGCAACCATCTTCACTCCACGTGTCAACCATTTTCCTCACACAGTGTCAACAGTCTTCACTCACACAGTTCAACCGTCTTCACTCACACAGTGTCAACCATCTACACCACACAGTGTAAACCAGTCTTCATTACACAGGTCAACCATCTTCGCTCACACAGTGTCAACCATTACATCCACAGATAAACCTCTGCACTCACACAGTGTAACCCATCACACTCACACAGTGTCAACCATTTCTACACTGACACAGTTAAAACCTCTTCACTCACCGTGTCAACCGTTACACCACACAGGCAAAAATATACACTCACCCTTTAAACCCAGTCTTCGTACACAGGTAACCCGCTACACTCACACAGTGTCAACCAAATCTACACTCACACAGTGTCAACCAGCAACACCACACAGTGTCAACCAATATACACCACACAGTGTAAACAATAACCTCACACATGTAAACCAGTTTTTCGCTCACACAGTGTAAACCATCTACACTCACTATGTCAACAACTACACCCACAGTGTCAACCATCTACGCACAGTGTAAACCAGTCTACATACAGTGTAAACCCATCTACACACAGTGTCACAGTCACGCCCAGTGCAACCAGCTACATACAGGCAACCATTACACTCATAATTACAACTGATGCTCCCTTTACGGAATTTTTATTCATGGCTTTTTCTTCTTTAAGAACAAGTGTTTTTTTTAAAGGCAAAAATTTCCCAATTTTAAACATGAAATACTTCGAATTCACTTTTTTTCTTAGTGGGGATCTCTGTATAAATGAAGAAACTCGGGAATTTTTTCCTTTAACCCTGACTGACACTCATCAACTTCCGCCATGAACCCTAACTAATCTGCTTTAACATTCAACTTCCTCCCAGATTTCTAATAATCTCTTTAACAAAATTTCCTCCATGATACCAAAACTAATCTGCTTAACTTTCAGCTTTCCTGCCATGATAGCCTAACTAATCTGCTTTAAAAACATCAACTTCCTGCCTGATATCTAACAAATCTGTTTAACATTCAATTTCCTCCATGAAGTCTAACAATCGTTTTAAAAACTTTTCAATTTCCCTGCCATGTAGTCTAACTAATCTTTTTAACTTTCAATTTCCCTGCCATGTAGTCCCTAACAATCTTTTAACAATCAATTTCCTCCATGATATCTAACAAATCTGTTTTAACTTTCAACTTCCTGCCAATAGTCTAACTAATCTGCTTTAACAACAACTTCCTCCCAAAATTTACTAACTAATCGCTTTAAAATTTCAACTTCCTGCCATAAAGTCAAAAATCTGCTTTAACATTCAACTTCCTGCCATGATAGTCTAACTAATCTGCTTTAACATTCAACTTCCTGCCATGATAGTCTAACTAATCTGCTTTAACATTCAACTTCCTGCCATGATAGCCTAACTAATCTGCTTTAACATTCAACTTCCTGCAATGATAGCCTAACTAATCTGCTTTAACATTCAACTTCCTGCCATGATAGCCTAACTAATCTGCTTTAACATTCAACTTCCTGCAATGATAGCCTAACTAATCTGCTTTAACATTCAACTTCCTGCCATGATAGCCTAACTAATCTGCTTTAACATTCAACTTCCTGCAATGATAGCCTAACTAATCTGCTTTAACATTCAACTTCCTGCCATGATAGTCTAACTAATCGCTTTAACTTCAATTTCCTGCCATAAGTAAAACTAATCTGCTTAACATTAAAACTTCCGCAATGTACCTAACAATCTGCTTTAACATTAAACTTCCTGCCATGAAAAGTCTAATAATCTGCTTTAACATTAAACTTCCGCCATGATGCCTAACTAATCGCTTTAAATTCAATTCCTGCCAGATAGTCTAACTAATCTGCTTAAACATTCAATTCCCTGCCATGATAGTCAACTAACGTTTAATCATTCGCTTCCGCCATGATACCCAAAACAATCTGCTTTAACATTCAACTTCCTGCCATGAAAAGTCTAACTAATCTGTTTTAATAACATTCACTTCCTGCCTGATAGCCTAACTAATCTGCTTTAACATTCAACTTCCCCCATGATAGTCAAAATAATCTGCTTTAACAATCAACTTCCTGCCATGATAGTCAATTTAATCGCTTTAACTTAAAACCCTCCAGATAGCAACAACGCTTTACATTCAATTTTCCGCCATTAGTCTAACAACTGCTTTAACTTTTCAACCTCCTAAGAACAACGCTTTTAACATTCAATTTCCTGCCTGTAGCCTAACTAACCTTTAACATTCATTTCCTGCATATAGTCTAACTAATCTCCCAAAACATTCAACTTCCTCCATTATTTAACAAATCTCTTTAAAAAACATTCACTTCCTCCATGATACCCCTAACAACTGCTTTAACATTCAACTTCGCCTGATAGTCTAACTAATCTGTTTTAAACATTAAAAATTCCTGAAGTCTAACAAACGCTTTAACATTCAATTTCCCGCCATGATAGTCAACTATCTGTTTTAAAACATTAAATTTCCTGCCAGATAGCCTAACTAATCTGCTTTATCATTCAACTTCCTGCTATGATACCAAAACTAATCTGCTTTAACTTTTCAACTTCCGCCATGATAGTCTAACAAAACCTTTAATAACATTAAATTTCCCTGCCATGATACCTAACTAACTGTTTTAAAAACATTCAATTTCCGCCTGTATCTAACAAATCTGCTTTAACATCATTTTCCTGCCATGATTCTAATAACCCTTTTTAACACCCAACTTCCTGCCAGATACCCTAACTATCTGTTTTTAACATTCAATTTCCTGCCATGATAGCAACTAATCTCTTTAACATTCAACTTCCTCCATTACCTAACAATCTGCTTTAACATTCAACTTTCTGCCATGAACCAAAACTAACTGTTTTAACATTCAACTTCCTGCATGATAGCAAAACAATCGTTTTAAAATTCAACTTCCTCCCATGATAGTCTAACTAACTGTTTTAACTTTCAATTTCCCTGCCATGATAGTCTAACAATCTTTTTTAACTTTCAACTTCCCCCAAGTAGTCAAACAATCTGCTTACATTAAATTTCCTCCATGATAGTCAAAAAATCTGCTTTAACTTTCAATTTTTACATAAAATTTGTTACAGTTTGTAAACCCTCGTAAAAAGATTTTTTCTCCTGTGCGGGTTTATTGGTAATGCTTTAAATTTTTTTTAAATTTATTATTTTTAATTATTATTATTTTTATATTATTTTTATTATTATTATTAATTATTATTATTTTATTTTTAAATTAAATTTTTAATAATATATTCATGGGTAGAGGGCTAAATCCGTGGGGGTCTTTACGGACCTTTTTTGGCTCAATAAAGGGGCCCCTTCCTTTGGTGTAAAGGGCCCTTCCCGGGTGTAAAGGCACCTTCCCGGGTGTAAAGGCACCTTGCTTGGTTAAACACCTTCCTTGGTGTAAAGGGCCCATTTTCCCTGGTGTAAAAGCACCTTCCTTGGTGTAAAGGGCACCTTCCTGGTGTCAAGGCACCTTCCTTGGTGTCAAGGCACTTTCCTTGGTGTCAAGGCACCTTCCCTGGTGTCAAGGCACCTTCCTTGGTGTCAAGCATTTTCCCTTTGGGGTTTCAAGGCCCCTTTCCCCGGGTGCAAGGCCCCTTCCCTTTGGTGCAAGGCACTTTCCGGGGGTTTCAAGGCACCTTCCCGGGTGTCAAGGCACCTTCCTTGGTGTCAGGGCACCTTCCTTGGTGTCAAGGCACCTTCCTTGGTGTCAAGGCACCTTCCTTGGTGTCAAGGCACCTTCCCTGGTGTCAAGGCACCTTCCTTGGTGTCAAGGCACCTTCCCTGGTGTCAAGGCCCCTTCCTTGCCAAATCAAGGCCCTTTCTGGTGTCAAGGCACTTCCTGTGTCAAGGCATTTTCCTTTGGTGTCAAGGGCCCCTTTCCGGTGTCAGGCATTTCCCCTGGTGAAAGGCACCTTTCCTGGTGTAAAGGCCCCTTTCCTTGGTTCAAAGGCCCCTTCCCCCGGTGTCAAGGCACCTTCCTTGGGTTTTTAAGGCATTTTCTTGGGTGTAAAAGCCCCTTCCTTGGTGAAAGGCCCCTTTTCCTTGGTTAAAGGCACCTTCCTTGGTGTAAAGGGCATTTTCCCCGGGTTCAAGGCCCCTTCCCCTTTGTTCAGGCCCTTCCTTGGGTGTCAAGGCCTTTCCTTTTGTGTAAAGGGAAACCTTCCTTGTGTAAAGGGCCCCTTTTCTTGGGTGTCAAGGCCCCTTTTTCCTGGTGTCAAGGAACCTTCCCTTTGGGTGTCAAGGACCTTTCCCTTTGGGTGTCAAGGCCCCTTTCCTTTGGTGTCAAGGCACTTTTTTGGGTTCAAGCCCCTTTCCTTTGGGCAAGGCACTTCCTTGTTGTCAAGGCATTTTCTTGTGTAAAGGCCCCTTCCCTGGTGTAAGGGCCCCTTTCCTTTTTTCAAGGCACCTTCCTTGGTGTCAAGGACTTCCCTTGTGTCAAGGCCCCTTTCCTTGGTGTCAAGGACCTTCCCTTTTGTTCAAGGCCCCTTTCCCCCTGGTGTCAAAAACCTTCCTTGGTGTAAAAGGCACCTTCCTTGGTGTCAAGGGAACTTCCGGGTGTAAAGGGCACCTTCCTTGGTGTCAAGGCACCTTCCTTGGTGTCAAGGCCCCTTTCCTTGGGGGTCAAGGCCCCTTTCCTTGGTGTCAAGGCACTTCCTTTGGTGTCAAGGCCCCTTTCCCTTGGTGTAAGGGCCCCTTTCCCTTTTGGTGTAAAGGCACCTTTTGGTGTCAAGGCCCCCTTCCTTGGTGCAAGGCCCCTTTCCCTTTGGTGTAAAGGGCACCTTCCTTGGTGCAGGAACCTTCCTTGGGTCAACCCCTTTCCCCCTGGTGTCAAGGCCCCCCTTCCTTGGTTTAAGAAAACCTTCTTGGGTGTCAAGGCACCTTCCCGGGTCAAGGCACCTTCCTTGGTGTCAACCACCTTCCCTGGAAAAGGCACCTTCCTTTTGGTAAAGGCCCTTTCCTTGGCCCAAGGCACCTTCCCTGGGTCAAGGCCCCTTTCCTTGGGGGTGTCAGGATTCCCTTGGGGGAACAAGGCACCCCTTGGTTGGGCCCTTCCCGGGCCGGCCCCTTTTCCGGGTCAAGGCACCTTTTGGTGCAATGCACCCCTTGGACAAACCCTTTTTTGGCATAAAGCCCCTTTTCCTTGGGTCAAGGATTTTCCTTGGTTCAATGCGCCCCCCTTTGGTATCAAGGCACCTTTCCCTTGGTATCAAGGCCCCTTTCCTTGCATCAAGGCACCTTCCTTAGTGTCAAGGCACCCCCCTTGGTATCAGGACTTTTTGGGCTAAAGGCCCCTTTCCCTTGGTATCAAGGCACTTCCTTGGCTAAAGGGCACCTTCCTTGGTATAAGTTTTTTCCTTGGTGTAAAGGCCCTTTCCCTTTGGTTCAAGGTCCTCCTTGGCATAAAGGGACTTCCTGGTATCAAGGCGCCTACCTTGCTCAAGGCACCTTCCTTGGGCATAAAGCACCTTCCTTGGTGCAAGGCACCCCCCGGGTAAAAAGGACCTTCCTTGGTATCAAGGACCTTCCTTGGTAAAAGGGCACCTTCCTTTGGGCTCAAGGCCCCTCCTTGTACAAGGCACCTTATTTGGTGTCAAGGCACTTCCTTGGTTCAAGGCCCCTTCCTTGGTATAAAGGGCCCCTTTCCTTGTCATAAAGGCCCCTTTCCCTTGGTGTAAAGGGCCCCTTTCCCTTTGGATCAAGCATTCCTTTGGCATCAAGGCCCTCCTTGATCAAGGCCCTTTCCTTGCAAAGGCACCTTCTTGGGTATCAAGGCACCTTTCCCTTGGGTGTCAAGGCCCCTTCTTGGTTAAAGTACCTTCCTTTGGGCACAAGGCACCTTCCTTGGTATCAAGGCACCTTCCTTGGCATAAAGGACCTTCCTTGGCATAAAGGCGCCTTCCTTGGTGCAAGCACCCCCGGGTTTTAAGGCACTTTCCCTTTTGGCATAAAGCCCCTTCCTTGGTGTCAAGGCACCTTCCCTGGTGTCAAGGCACCTTCCCTTTACAGGGACCTTCCTTGGGTAAAGGCAGCTTCCCTTGTTAAAGGGCACCTTCCCTTTTGGTGTCAAGGCCCCTTTCCCTTGGTGTAAAGGCACCTTCCCCTGGTGAAAGGGAAACCTTCCCTTTTGTTGTCAAGGCACCTTCCTTGGTGTCAAGGAACTTCCCTTTTGTGTCAAGGCCCCTTCCTTGGTGTCAAGGCCCCTTTCCTTTGGTTCAGGACCTTTCCTTTGGGTGTAAAGGGCACCTTCCTTGGGCAAGGCACCTTCCTTGGTGCCCAAGGCACCCCTTGGTGTAAAAGGCCCCTTCCTTGGTGTCAAGGCACCTTCTTGGTGTCAAGGCACCCCCCCTCGTTCAAGGCACCCCCTTGGGTCTGGCCCCTTTTCCCGGTGTCAACACCTTCCTGGTGTCAAGGCACCCCCCTGGTGTCAAGGCCCCTTTCCCTTGGGCAAGGCACCTTCCCTGGTGTCAAGAAAACCTTTCCCTTTGGGTGTCGGCACCTTCCCTGGTGTAACGCCCCTTTCCTTTTTGGGTAAAGGGCACCTTCCCTGGTGTCAAGGCACCTTCCCTTTGGGTGTCAAGGCCCCCTTCCCTTGGTGTCAGGGACACCTTTCCTTTGGTGTCAAGGCCCCTTTTCCTTGGGTGCCAAGGCCCCTTTCCGGGTTTCAAGAACCTTTCCCTTTTGGTGTCAAGGCACCTTCCGTGGTGTCAAGGCCCCTTCCCTTGGTGTCAACTCACTTTCCCTGGTGTCTAGGCACCTTCCTGTGAAAAGGGCCCCTTTCCTTTGGGTGTCAAGGCACCTCCCGGTGTCGGGGCCCCTTTCCCTTTGGGTGTAAGGCACCTTCCTCTGTTAAAGGGCACCTTCCTTTGGTATCAAGGACCTTCTTTGGCTAAAGGGGCACCTTCCTTGGTGCAAGGCCCCTTTTCTTGGTGTCAAGGCACCTTCTTTGGATCAAAGCACCTTCTTTGGCATAAAGGCACCTTCCTGGTGTCAAGGCCCCTTCCTTGGTGTCAATGCCCCTTTCCCCTTGGGTATAAGGGCACCTTCCTTGGATCAAGGCCCCTTCCTTGTCATAAAGGCCCCTTCCCTTGGGTGTCAAGGCACACCTCCTTGGTTAAAGGCATTTCCCTTGGAATCAAGGCCCCTTTCCCCTTGGTATCAAGGCACATTCCTTGCATCAGGGCACTTCCTTGACAAGGCACTTTCCCTTGGGTGTCAAGGCCCTTCGTTGTATAAAGGGGACCGTCCTTGGCATCAAGGCACCTTCCTTGGGTATCAAGGCCTCCTTGACATCAGGCACCTTCCTTTGGGCATCAAGGCCCCTTCCTTGGTGTCAAGGCACCCCCCCTTGGTTTTAAGGCACCTTTCCCTTTGGTAAAAGGGCCCCTTTCCCTTGGGTAAAAGGCACCCCCCCTTGGCATCAAGGCCCTTTCCTTTGGTATCAAGGCCCTTATTTGGTGCAAGGCACCTTCCCTTGTATAAAAGGCCCCTTTCCCTTTGGTATCAAGGCACCTTCCTTTCACAAGGCACCTTCCTTGGTGTCAAGGCACCTTCCTTGGTACAAGACACCCCTTTGGCATCAAGGCCCCTTTCCTTGGTATCAAGGCCCATTTCCCTTTGGGCATAAAGGGCACCTTTCCCTTTGGGTATAAAGGCCCCTTCCTTGGGTCAAGGCACCTTCCTTGGTATCAAGGACCTTCCTTGGCATAAGGCCCCTTTCCTTTGGGATAAAGGCACCTTCCCTTTGGGCATCAAGGCACCTTCCTTGGCATAAAGGCGCCTTCCTTTGTAAAGGGGCCCTCCCTTGGTATTGGCACTTTCCCTTGGCATAAAGGCACCTTCCTTTGGTATCAGGCACCTTCCTTGGCATCAAGGCCCTTCATTGTATAAAGGGCCCTTTCCTTTGGGTACAAGGCCCCTTTCCCTTTGGGGAATTAAACCCCTTTCCTTGGTATTAAGGCACCTTCCCTTGGAAACAAGACCCCCCCTTGGTTTTAAGACACCTTCCGGGTTTTAAGGCCCCTTTCCTTGGGCATCAAGGCACCCCCCTTTGGGTATTAAGCACTTCCTTGATAAAAGGCACCCCTTTGCATCAAGGCCCCTTCCTTTATCAAGGCCCCTTCCCTTGGATAAAGGGCCCCTTCCTTGGCAAAAGGCCCCTTTCCCTTGGCATCAAGGCACCCCCTTTGGGCATCAAGGCACCTTCCTTTTGGTATCAAGGCACCTTCCTTGGGCATCAAGGCACCTTCCTTGGCATCAGGCCCCTTCTTTGGCATCAAGGCCCTTTCCCTTTGGTATAAAGGCACCTTTCCCTTTTGGCTCAAGGACCTTCCGGGTATCAAGGCCCCTTTCCCTTGGGCACAAGACACCTTCCTTGGCATAAAGGGCACCTTCCTTGGTATCAAGGCACCTTTCCCTTTTGGATAAAGGCCCTTTCCCTTTGATATCAAGGCCCCTTTCCTTTGGGTAAAACACCTTCCGGGCATAAAGGGCCCCTTTCCCTTTGGTATAAAAGGCACCTTCCCTTGGCATCAAGGCCCCTTTCCTTGGTATCAAGGCACCTCCTTGGCATAAGGCACCTTCCTTTGCATGGGGCACCTTTTTTGGTACAAGGCACCTTCCTTGGCATAAAGGCCCTTCCTTGGCATCAAGGCACTTCCCTTGGTATAAACTTTTTTCCTTTGGTAAAAGGCACTTTCTTTGGTATCAAGGAAATTTTCCTTGGCACAAGGCCCCTTTCCCTTTGGGCACAAGGCATTTTTCCGGGGCATCAAGGCCCCTTTCCCTTTGGGCATCGGCATTTTCCTTTGGGATCAAGGCACCTCCTAATGGATTTAAAATTCAGAAAACCATACATATACCAGTTTATTACGACACAAAGAGACAACATCAATTAACATAAACATCAGGGGTTTGACCAAACTTACGAAATAATCTGACCCCCAAGAGATGCTTGTCATCAAACACAACATATACAGCTTCTAGTGGCCCTTTGGATTAAATTGACAGTTACCCCAAATGAATTTTGTAAAGAAAATTCAAGTTTCCGCATTTTGCTCAGGAATTAATAATTTATCACAGTGATTAAAAAAATCGAATGACACATTGCAAAAAAGTCTGTTGCGGCAGTGAAGGGGCTTGAGCTAGAGTTCTCAGGCCACCTACTGGGGTTCGCTGTAAAAACTTGCATTTGTGGTCAAGAGGTGCCTGTGCTAAATTTCCTTGGTGTAAAATATACCCAGTTGGATGAAACTTATTGGGTAGCTGGGCTAGTGGCTAACGCGACGGGGTGGAGTTTTTTAGACTCTATGACCGCGGGTTCAATCCCCGGGGTATGGTTAATTTACACAGTTTACCCCTTTTTTACTGAACAGCTCCCTTAACATTATAAAGTTTACTGAACTACGCCTTAACTTATAATGTTTACTGAAAAGCTCCTAACTTTAATGTTTACTGAACTAGCGTCCTTAAAATTACTGTATAATTTTACTGAACTAGCGCCCTAACATTTAAAAAGTTTTCTGAACTAGCGTCCTTAACATTATGTAAAATATTTTTTAAACAAGCGCCTCAAAAATAATGTTTAAAGAACTAGCGTCCCTTAACATTCTGTTAATATTTCGAAAAAGCGCCTCAACATTTTTAATGTTTAAGAATAACGTCCTTAACATTTCTGTATAATGTTTACTGAACTAGGCCTTAACATTAAATGAAAATGAACTAAGTCCTTTAAAATTACGAAAAATGTTTTTCGAACAGGGGCCCCAACATTATAATGTTTACTGAAATAACGTCCTTAACTTAATGTATAATGTTTTCTGAACTAGCGTCCCAAATTTTAAAATTTACTGAACACGTCCTTAACATTACGTAAAATGTTTTCTGAACAGCGTCCTTAAAATTATAATGTTTCTGAACTAGCGTCCCAAAAATTTTAATGTTTTCTAACAGCGTCCTTAAATTACTGATAATGTTTACGAACTAGCGTCCCTTAACAAAAAAAAGTTACAACTAGCGTCTCAACATTATAATGTTTACTGAACTAGCGTCCTTAACATTTCTGTATAAGTTTATGAACTAGCTCCTTAAATTATAAAATTTAAGAACAGGGCCTCACATTTTAATGTTTACTGAACTAGCGCCTTAAAATTATGTATAATGTTTACTGAACGCGTCCTCAAATTAAAGTTTTTCTGAACAACGTCCTAACATTATAATGTTTACTGAATAGCGTCCCAAATTATAATGTTTACTGAACTAGCGTCCTAACATTTTAATGTTACTGAACTAGCGCCCCAACATTATAAAATTTACTGAAGCGTCCCCTTTAAAAATTAAATGTTTACTGAACAAAAACGTCCTTAACATTACTGTATAAAAGTTTTTCTGAACTACGTCCCAACATTTTAAAATTTTACTGAACGCTCCTTTAAAATTACTGTATAATTTTACTGAAAATGCGCCCAACATTATAATGTTTACGAATAGCGTCCTTAACATTACTGTATAATGTTTACTGAACTAGCGTCCTTAACATTATAATGTTTACTGAACTAGCGTCCTCAACATTATAATGTTTACTGAACTAGCGTCCTTAACATTATAATGTTTACTGAACTAGCGTCCTCAACATTAAATGTTTACGAAAAAGCGTCCTTAAAATTTCTGATAAAATTTACGAACTGCGTCCTTAACATTATAATGTTTACTGAAAAGCGTCCCCTTTAAAATTACTGTTAAGTTTACGAAAAGCGTCCTCAAAATTAAATTTTACGCACCCTTAACATTACTATAAAGTTTTTGAACTAGCGTCCTCTACATTATAAAGTTTACGAAAGCTCCTCAGCATTACTTTAAAATATACGAACAGCGCCCAACATCAAATGTTTACAGAAAAAGCGTCCTCAGCATTACTTTATAATATTTACTGAACTAGCGTCCTCAACATTACTTTACAAGGTTTACTGAACTAGCGTCCTCAACATTACTTTATAATGTTTACTGAACTAGCGTCCCCCAACATTCTTTTAAAGTTTACTGAACTAGCGTCCTCAACATTACTTTATAATGTTTACTGAACTAGCGTCCTCAACATTATAATGTTTACTGAACTAGCGTCCTCAGCATTACTTTATAATGTTTACTGAACTAGCGTCCTCAACATTATAATATTTACTGAACTAGCGTCCTCACATTACTTTAAAATGTTTACTGAACTAGCGTCCCCCAAAATTTTTAATGTTTACTGACAAAACGTCCCAGCATTATAATTTTACTGAACTACGTCCTCAAAATTACTTTATAATGTTTACTGAACTAGCGTCCCCCAACATTATAATGTTTACTGAGCAGCGTCCTCAACTTATAAAGTTTACTAACGCGTCCTCTCATTACTTTATAATGTTTACTGAATAGCGTCCTCAACATTATAATGTTTTTAACATTAAAATGGGAAAAATACCGACAGGTTTTTAGGTAAGACATATGCAACAGTTGGGATCTTATTAGAAAGTTTCGCCCACACAGTAGGCTTCTTCTCAATAAGAAAAGTTGATAGAACAGAAGATCTTTTAAAACGATGTAAACAGTCCCACCCTTTAAATTTTGAGGGGGTCAGCCCCCCAGTCGGAGAAGGCATTTTTCCATAGTAAAACAAATGGGGAAGAAGGACAGGGTGGAGTTTTTATAGCGCCAAGAGTGAACCTAGGCCCCAGGAGAGGTAAAACCAGATGTTGAATCAGGTCCCCCTCAAAACCAGCCCCACTCACTAGTGGAAGTTTCAAAATTTTAGCAGGTCTGACCCAAATACCCTTTTGTTTTCATGTCGACAATTTAACACAAAATGGGATAAAAATACCCACAGGGTTTTTGGTAAGACACATATGCAACATTAGGTTCTTTATTAGAAAAAGTTTCGCCTACACAGTAGGCCCTTTTTAGTCAAGCACAGAAAAGTTTATAGAACAGAAGAAAATTGAAACGATGTAATCAGTCCATCACCCTTTAAAATTTTGAGGGGTCATCCCTCAGTCGGAGAAGAGCTTCTTTATAAGTTTACTGGGCTAGCGCTCAATTACTTTTAATGTTTACTGAACTAGCGCCCCCAGCATTACTTTATAAGTTTACTGAAATAGCGCCTCAAAATTTCTTTATAATGTTTTCTGAATACGTCCCCCAGCATTACTGTATAATGTTTTTACGAACTGCGTCCCACATTACTGTATAATGTTTTCTGGACTAGCGTCCTCAGCATTACGTATAAGTTTCTGGACTAGCGTCCTCAGCATTACTGAAAAAATTTTTCTGAACTAGCGTCCCCCGCATTAATGTATATTTTTTTACTGGACTAGCGTCCTCGCATTACTGATAAAGTTTACTGAACTAGCGTCCTCAGCATTACGATATGTTTACTGGACTAGCGTCCTCACAACTGTATAAGTTTACTGGACTAGCGTCCTCAGCATACTGTATAATTTTACGAACTACGTCCCCAGCATTACGATAATGTTTACTGGACTAGCCCTCAGCTTACTGTAAATGTTTTTCTGAACTAGCGTCCCAGCATTTCTGTATAATGTTTACTGGACAGCGTCCCCGCATTATGTATAATGTTTACTGAACAGCGTCCTCACATTTCTGTATAATTTTTCTGAACAGCGTCCCCGATTACTTTAAAAAACGGACTAGCGTCCCACATTACTTATAATGTTTACTGAACAGCGTCCTCAGCATTATGTATAATGTTTACTGGATAGCGTCCTCACATTCTTAAAAAATTTTTTCGGGCTAGCGTCCTCAGCATTCTGTATAAGTTTATGAACTAGCGTCCCACATTAAAAGATAATGTTTACGGGCAGCGTCCCACATTACGTATAATGTTTACGAACACGTCCTCAGCATTACTGTAAATGTTATGGGCAGGTCCCAGCTTATAATGTTTTTTCTGTTTTTGCCCCTGATTTCTCTGTCCTTTTAGCAAGCTGATAATGTTGATATCATGAAATCTTTTCCCCTCACTAACATTAAGGGGGATTATAACCACTGATGCCAGCCACGCTATATCCTGTACAGTAGAAAAAAAGCTATTATTTTTAATTATTTTTATTATTTTATTTTTATATTAAATTTTTATTATTAATTATTTAATTTTTACATTATATCGTTATCCTTCTAACGAAAAGTTTTCTGGGGCTGACTTTATATGCTGGGAGTACCCAGGAGCAGAGGGGTACCGGGACACAGAGTACCGAGGGAGCACAGGGGGTACCGAGGTACAGCAGGGGTACCGGGCAGCACAGAGACCGAGGGCGTAGAGTACGAGGGAGCAGAGGAGTACCGATAGCAGAGGGGACCGAGGCAGCAGCGGGTTCCGAGGGACAGCGGAGTACGAGGGAGCCCAAAGGGGTACCAGGTGCAGCAGGGGTACCCAGGTAGAGTAGAGTACCGGGGGAGCAGTGGATACCCAGGTAGAGAGGAGTACCGAGGGAGCAGCAGGATACCGGGTAGCAGCAGGAGTACCGAGGCAGCAGCAGGGGTAAACCCAGGGGACAGCAGGGGTACCGAGGGAGCGCAGGAGTACCGAGGTGCAGCAGGAGTACCGAGGTAGCAGAGATACCGGGCAGCACAGAGTACCGAGGGAGCGCAGGAGTACCGAGGTAGCAGCAGGAGTACCGAGGTAGCAGCAGGAGTACCGAGGTAGCAGCAGGAGTACCGAGGTAGCAGCAGGAGTACCGAGGTAGCAGCAGGAGTACCAAGGCAGCAGCAGGAGTACCGAGGCAGCAGCAGGAGTACCGAGGGGCAGCAGGGGAAACCCAGGAGCAGCAGGAGTACCCAGGCGCACGGAGTACCGAAGAGCCGGAGTACCGAGGCAGCAGCAAGAGTCCGAGGTACAGCAGGGGTACCGAAGGAGCAGCAGGGGTACCGGGGCAGAAATACCGAGGAGCGGCCCGGAGTACCGAGGGAGCAGCAGGAGTACCGAGGTACACAGGAGGGGCCGGGTAGCAGCAAGTACCGAGGCAGCAGCAGGAGTACCGAGGTAGCAGCAGGAGTACCGAGGTAGCAGCAGGAGTACCGAGGTAGCAGCAGGAGTACCGAGGCAGCAGCAGGAGTACCGAGGCAGCAGCAGGAGTACCGAGGTAGCAGCAGGAGTACCAGACAGAGAGAGACCCAGGAGAGCAGATACCAGGGAGAAGCAGGAAGTACCGAGGGAGCAGCAGGAAATACCGAGGTAGCAGAGGGTCCGAGGGAGCAGCAGGAAATACGGGTACAGCAGGAGTCCGAGGTAGCAGCAGGGGTACCCAGTAGCAGCAGGATACCGAGGGGAGCAGCAGGAGTGCCGAGGCACAGCAGGATACCGAGGGGCAGCAGGGTACCGAGGGAGCAGCAGGAGTACCAAGGGAGCGCAGGATACCCAGGTAGCAGCGGAGTACCCAAGTAAAAGCAGGAGTAACCGAGCAGCCAGGAGTACCGATTAGCAGCAGGAGTACCGAAGTACAGAGAGTACCAGGTACATGGGTACCGAGTACAGCAGGGAAAACCGGGTAGCACAGGGGTCCGAGGGAGCAGAGGAGAAAAAGAAGGGAAAAAAAGGGATACCGAGGGGGCAGCAGGAGTACCGAGGGAGCACAGGAGTACCGAAGAAAACAGCAGGAGTACCGGGTAGCAGAGGAGAAACCCAGTAGCAGCAGGAATACCGAGGCAGCACGGAGTATCTGGTTTTCTTTCCCAGTTTTTAGCAAAGAAAATTATCATTGTTGGGAACATATTATTGAAGGGAAATTCGTCTTCTGTCTATCACTGACATAATTTTACCTGCAAGAGAATATTGCAATACATTGTTGCGTATATGACAAACAGGTTTTCAAACAAGAAACGCACCTACGCACACTAGGCGTAAGTCCACCGAGAAATAAATAATAACGCAGAATGCTATATAAAATTAAATACTACATTAACACAACAGAAATATATTTTAGTTGTTAAGGAAAGAATTTTTGTAGTGTAAGCAATACTTTTCGTTGTTAGAATACATGTTGCTGTCCCAGGCAATTTCTCCCCTGCAATCACTTGCTGTATATATGTGTTAAGTAAACAAGATCTGGGTCAAGGCTCCGCTATACTTAATTATCAAAATCAGTGGCGCAAAGGAAAAAAAGAGATGAATTAATAGGTAATGCAAAACATTTTCTGAATCAGAAATCAATTTACGATTTTCTCTTCTCAGAATTCTTCTCCCTACTCCCTCTCCGTGTCTCCCCCTTCCTCCCTCTGTAGCAGAGAAGTTCACACCCACAGCTGGTCTCTCGTCTACCTCCCGACCTTTCTTACTTTGTCCTAATTCCATGCGTTCAAGCACACATATATATAAAGCCAAGAGCTGGTGCGACGTCACTTGGTTTTACTTTCACCGTCCGCTTGTACTCCTCCTCAACCATGAAGTTTGTGAGTCTTTCAACCGGTTTGTGAGTTCATCGTTTTGAAAAGATTTATACTCTAGAAAAGTAACTCAGGTGCATTGTTCCCGTTGACTGCCTGATGCTGAATACGTACATATAGTTCTCAAGGACCATCAGACGTGAACGTGTAGTTCCCAAGGACCATCAGACGTGAATGTGTAGTTCCCAAGGACCATCAGACGTGCATGTGTAGTTCCCAAGGATCATCAGATATGCACATGCGGTTCCTAAGGAGCATCAGATGAGTGATGTTAGACTAGAGGTGGAAGACGACACTCATTACACCTGTGTCGTATCCTGTATGTTACTACCCTCCTTTATAGCCAAATAGGCCATATAATTTTATTCATATATAAAAAATCGTCCCACAGCATGAATCTAAGTAAAATTACAACAGAATAAATGTGCGCGTCAAACCCAAATGTACACTGGGATTTAGTGATCCCGGAATCATTAAAGGATAAATATGTAAGACCTTGATTCCCTCTATACAGTGAATTGTTACTTCAGCTCTGTACCAGCTGACGAACAGGGCTAGATTAAGGGTGTAGCCCAAGGGCCTCTACCAGCTGGAGGGACTCCAGACATAAAGTGAAAAGTGTTCACAGTTACTTCAGTTAGTTTATAATAAAGTATTTTATTACATCACATATATGATGAACTGTTGACTGATGTGATTAATTTTCTTTCTTTTTTGAAAATATCATTGGGGGCCTCACAGTACCTGTACCCCCCAGGGGAATACAAAATCTAATCTGGCTCTGCTGACGAAGTAGGTGAGGGATGATGGATCTGTGTTCAGGAGTTTCTAATGCAATCACACTTAAACTGGGTTCTAACTATGCATTAATGAGGTGATCGCGTAGAACATTAAACTTACGAAATATTCCAGATAATATGTGGAGAGAAGTGTGTCAACGCCTTATTGTGCCGCGTGCTGGGAGAAGCGAGTAAAAAGTGGATTTATTATCCATAACGCTGCTGGATCATTGTTATATTAACCGGAAAGTGGAGCAGTGCAGCTCATGTGGAATGGAACGTAGTTAGCTTTAATATAAAGAAAGGAAGGGCAGCTCTAATTTCTTGAATCAAGAGTTCCTCATCGGCATCATTTAGGAACTCTCAAGTAAAGTTTTTTTTTGTACAACGGTCAGCAAGCAAGCTACGAGACCATTATGCTCGAATTCTACAACTAGTTTAAATTTGGAATTCGTAGTTTCTTGTAACTGTGAAATTGTTAGCTCATACTTGTGACTCTCTTTCTCGCCTGTGGCGGTGTGACTGGTGACTCTCGCTCTGGCCTGTGGCGGTGTGACTGGTGACTCTCGCTCTGGCCTGTGGCAGTGTGATTGGTGACTCTCGCTCTGGCCTGTGGCAGTGTGACTGGTGACTCTCGCTCTGGCCTGTGGCAGTGACTGGTGACTCTCGCTCTGGCCTGTGGCAGTGTGATTGGTGACTCTCGCTCTGGCCTGTGGCAGAGTGACTGGTGGCTCTCGCTCTGGCCTGTGGCAGTGTGATTGGTGACTCTCGCTCTGGCCTGTGGCAGTGTGACTGGTGACTCTCGCTCTGGCCTCTGGCAGTGTGACTGGTGACTCTCGCTCTGGCCTGTGGCAATGTGACTGGTGACTCTCACTCTGGTCTGTGGCAGTGTGACTGGTGACTCTCACTCTGGTCTGTGGCAGTGTGACTGGTGACTCTCACTCTGGTCTGTGGCAGTGTGACTGGTGACTCTTGCTCTTGCCTGTGGCAGTGTGACTGGTGACTCTTGCTCTTGCCTGTGGCAGTGTGACTGGTGACTCTTGCTCTTGCCTGTGGCAGTGTGACTGGTGACTCTCACTCTGGTCTGTGGCAGTGTGACTGGTGACTCTCACTCTGGTCTGTGGCATTGTGACTGGTGACTCTAGCTCTGGCTTGTGGCAGTGTGACTGGTGACTCTCACTCTGGTCTGTGGCAGTGACACTGGTGACTCTCACTCTGGTCTGTGGCAGTGTGACTGGTGACTCTAGCTCTGGCCTGTGGCAGTGTGACTGGTGACTCTCACTCTGGTCTGTGGCAGTGTGACTAGTGACTCTCGCTCTGGCCTCTGGCAGTGTGACTGGTGACTCTCGCTCTGGCCTGTGGCAGTGTGACTGGTGACTCTCACTCTGGTCTGTGGGGGTGTGACTGGTGACTCTCACTCTGGTCTGTGGCAGTGTGACTGGTGACTCTAGCTCTGGCTTGTGGCAGTGTGACTGGTGACTCTCACTCTGGTCTGTGGCAGTGTGACTGGTGACTCTCACTCTGGTCTGTGGCAGTGTGACTGGTGACTCTAGCTCTGGCCTGTGGCAGTGTGACTGGTGACTCTCACTCTGGTCTGTGGCAGTGTGATTGGTGACTCTCACTCTGGTCTGTGGGGGTGTGACTGGTGACTCTCGCTCTGGCCTCTGGCAGTGACACTGATGACTCTTGCTCTGGCCTGTGGCAGTGTGACTAGTGACTCTCGCTCTGGCCTCTGGCAGTGTGACTGGTGACTCTCGCTCTGGCCTGTGGCAGTGTGACTGGTGACTCTCGCTGTGGCCTCTGGCAGTGACACTGGTGACTCTCACTCTGGTTTGTGAAAGTGTGACTGGTGACTTCCGCTCTGGCCTGTGAAAGTGTGACTGGTGACTCGCTCTGGCCTGTGGCAGTGTGACTGGTGACTCTTGCCCTGACCTCTGGCAGTGTGACTAGTGACTCTCATTCTGACCTGTGGCAGTGACGCTGGTGACTCGCTCTGGCTGTCAGTATAGCTACTGAATTCTCCCTATATATGCTTGTGTAGCATATTGCAGATATCACCCATATATACAATTAGGCTCCCTGCTCAGCTAGGCGCAGCGGCTACCATGTGTGACGTCACGTGGTGCCACATGTGAGCGTCAGTCGCCCTGCCTGTCCCTCAGTTCCAGCGTAGGCATAGTGGCGACAGGTAGGCTAGGCTGGGCTTCCCCTCATGACTCTGCAAATATAAGTGTTACCAGCCATACCCAATTGTATTACTTGCACCACCTTTATCTCCTAGAACCCTCCCCGTCACATGGCCTGTGGCAGTGTGATTGGTGACTCTCGCTTTGGCCTGTGGCAGTGTGATTGGTGACTCTTGCTCTGGCCTGTGGCAGTGTGATTGGTGACTCTTGCTCTGGCCTGTGGCAGTGTGATTGGTGACTCTCGCTCTGGCCTGTGGCAGTGTGATTGGTGACTCTTGCTCTGGCCTGTGGCAGTGTGATTGGTGACTCTCGCTCTGGCCTGTGGCGTGTGATTGGTGACTTGCTCTGGCCTGTGGCAGTGTGATTGGTGACTCTCGCTCTGGTTTGTGGCAGTGTGATTGGTGACTCTCGCTCTGGTCTGTGGCAGTGTGACTGGTGACGTACTCTATTTTGAACTTGCTTTCAGTAAATTATCTGAAGTTTACATATATTTTACATCAGGTATTGCTGGTGTGCTTGGTGGGAGTAGTGACGTCCCGAGAGACGTACTTAGGTGGATACCAATACCAGCGCCGCCACGACCGCGTCATGTTCAGGTATGAATGGTTTTCGTGTTTTGGTTTATCTCGTTATTTGTTTCTTCGACTTGCTAAGTCACTAATGTGACTGGTTTCATTTGTTACTGTTACTCCTTTGCCCATTTCCACTTTTATTTCTGCTGGACTTGAATTCCAGCAGCTACTGTATGACTGTTCATTCAGATGGCCCAGGTCTTCTTTTGTTATTGTTAAGTGTCATTCGTTTAGATTCTTCTCATTAATTAACTTTGCATTAAACATAAACATTAGAGTTTAGTATTACAGGCCACCGTGAAGGTTATTTATTTATACCAGGAACACTATGGGTCCTAGAAGAGAACCGCGTGTAGTACCAATGGCAATGTTCACATTCTCATTCTACGTCCTACACTATGACCCTCCTATCTATTCTTTTGGCAATTATTCATTTCTTAATCTTTCATCTTATAATGGCTGTCTTGCGATTATTTTTATTAAGTTTCTGAGCAGTGCTATGTCAAACGCAGTCCGCATATTTCTCTGCTTCCTCTGACATTCATAAGTACTATAATCCAAGAACTTTCCTGAGGCCAGATATGAACTCTGGTACTCCGCCAGTGATCATACATGACAACCCACAGTGATCACTTGATGTATATACACAAGTATGAAATAATCCCGAGCGAGCGATAAACGATGCAAAATAACCACAAGGAAGAGTCGTCCGGAGAGTCATTTCCCGGAACGAATCTGCCAGGACTTCCTACTCATTTCTACAACATTGCAAGTTCCTGATGATGTGATGATTGTAACGCAAGTATATATTTGAACACACATTCTTGTGCACATATAGTATAACCACACTATAAAAATGTTGGTCGAAGAAGGAGCCAATATGAAGTGTTCAAAAAATGTAATGTTTGCTTTATTATGTAAAAATTCCTTATGAATTCTTGAATATTACAGCAGCCAAGGAGAGACACTTAAAAACTACAGTAACATAGTAAGTGCTTCAGTTGGGATGGGATATTGTGCCTTTATTGTGGCATGTTCACTCACAGGATGTTGTCTTACCACATAAATTCGTTTATCACCGCAGGATCAGTATTAATTTTATGAATATATAAATATTTGCACTATAATGAAAGTAGATTGACGGATAAAATTATCATAATTATTTCGACGATGTAATGATATCAAGTTAATTGTCTTAAATGTACATATACGACTAATATATATTTCTATCCTTTATCAGGCACTCGCTACAACAGGCTGAGAACTCAAAATTTCAGTCAGCGTTCCATGCGGAGAGTGATTCTCTTTCCCCAGAAGCTGCCACAGCTCTCGTACTACCTACAACTTTTGAAAAAGTGGAATTGTCGGAGTTAAGAAGACAACACCTCCCGTCTAGTTTCTACAAAAAAGGTTCTCCTTTGTCCACTGTTGTTTCCACAACTCGGCTTCTTCATACAGCCTTCAAGAAGACAGACCCACGTAAATCGAAGAGTAGCTCACTGCAGTCTGCTTTTCACGAGGATGGTTTCCAGTTGTCCTCCAAGATTTCCACTACTCAGGTATCTGAGCAGGAGAGAAGTCAACCTCAGTCGGCTTTCATTGAGAAGGGTTCACAGCTGTCCCTTGGAACTTCCACAGCTCGGGTTCTACCTACAGTCTTTAAAACGGTAGATTTACTCGAGTTAAGGAGACGCCAACTTCAATCAACTTTCCATGGGAATGATTCTCAATTGTCCCCAGAAGCTTCCTCACCTCAGGTTCTGCCTACGGCTTTTGAGAATGTGGATCTATTAGAGTCAAGAAGTAGCCTACTTCAGCCAGCTTTCCATGAAAATGGCTCCCAGCTGTCTCCTGAAACTTTCACCGCTCTGCTTCCATCTTCAGCTTTAGAGAAGGTGGACCTACCTTCGTCAAGAAGTAGCCAACTAACGTCAGCTTTCCATAAAAACATTACCCCTCTGTTCCCCGAGATTTCTACCGCACGAGTTCTGCCTACAGTCCTCGAGAAGGTCAACTTACATGAGAATGTAAAAAGTCATTTTCAATCGGCATTCCACGAGAAGGGCTCCCAGCTGTCTCCCGAAGCTTCAACAGCTCAAGTTCTTCCAGCAACTTTTGAAGTGATCTCATCACAGTTAGAGAATCGTCAGCTTCAGTCAGCTTTTCGTAAAAAAAAGTTTTCCACTGTTTTCTTTTAAAATACTACAGATATCGTAGTTACAACTGCATTTGAAAAGGTTGACAACAAAGAGTCGAGATCTATGACATACATTGGCTAAAGCTATATACATTGAAAAAACTTTTTGTAAACCATCACTGTTAAGTAATTTTAGAAAACCGCATTTTTTTTCGGCATTTAGGATTTGGGGCCCCTTCCCCCTTTCTACATAAGTCTTGATTTAAAATTTCCCGCAATTTCCATATTTTTTTCGATTTATTTACTCCAAAATCATCCCATTACCTTTTGCCATTAGATTTAGTTCTTAATCTTGAAATCCGCCCATATAACATTCCTCCCGTGATAATTTATGCAAAGGCTTCCTGTTGAGGGACTTTTTCGAAGACTTGAAAAAAGTGCCACACGAAAAACTCTGAAAAAAAGTGCGATCTGGGGTTACTGAAAAATTCGGGAAGGGGAAAAAAGATGGTAAAATAAAACACAGCGAGTCGTCTAAAAGGGAGTGAATTCAAAAGGAGTAACTTTTAGATGGAGTACCCAAAAATCTTTAAAAGGGGTCACCCCTGTTTGTAAAAAAACTTCCAGAATAGAAAAAAATTTCCCCTTATACCAAAAGGGTTACTGAGATTCATGGAAAATCAACATTGAAGGAAACAACCATGAAAATGGCCTACACGATCTTCACAGAAAGTTAATAATCGGGAAAATATCATTAATTATAGATACATACAAGACCCTGCGTATTCACCGTAGAGTTATGTCTGGAAATCTACCCGTCAAAACTGTTTAAAGCGAAACTGAACGAGAAATCAAAATTCCCTGGAAAATCTCAAGGAATATTATGGAAGACAGTAGAGTTTCTTGTAAACCTTTACGCTAATAAAGACAATCGCTCACTATTTTATACTATTTTATAAACGAAAAAATAAGAGGTTTGTATTGTACATATTGTAAAAATGAAATAAAAAATAAAAAATTAAGTAACTAATTTAATTTTCCTATTAATAAAACAGTAACGATTACAGCTTAGGTTAAAATAAATAAATAAATAACTCTCTCTCTCTCTCTCCTTCATTATTCTTTCCTTAGACATCTTCATAATAAATATTAGTCACTAATCTAGATAGTAGAAAGTAAGTCTTCTCAGTACATAACATGGGTGTGGTTGTTAAGTCTTCTCAGTACATAACATGGGTGTGGTTGTTAAGTCTTCTCAGTACATAACGGGGGTGTGGATTTTAAGTCTTTCATAAATAACATGGGTGGGGTTTGTTAAGCCCTTCTCAGTACATAACAGGGGTGTGGATGTTAAGTCTTCTCAGTACATAACATGGGTGTGGTTGTTAAGTCTTCTCAGTACATAACATGGGTGTGGTTGTTAAGTCTTCTCAGTACATAACATGGGTGTGGTTGTTAAGTCTTCTCAGTACATAAATGGGTGGGTTGTTAAGTTTTCTCGTACATAACAGGGGTGGGGATTTTAAGTCTTCCAACATAACATGGGTGGGATGTTAAGTCCCAGTACATAAAGGGTGTGGATTTTAAAGGGGTCTTTCAGTAATAACATGGGTGTGGTTGTTAAGTCTTTCCGAAAACATGGGTGTGGTTTTAAGTCTTCTAAAATAAAACATGGGGGGGTTTGTTAAGTTTTCTCAGTACATAAATGGGTGTGGATGTTAAGTCTTCCAGTACATAACGGGGGTTGGGATTTTAAAGTCTTCTCAGTACATAAATGGGTGGTTTTTTAAAGTCTCTCATACATAACATGGGTTGGATGTTAAGCTTTCAACATAACAGGGGTGTGGAGTTAAGTTTTCTCAGTACATAACATGGGTGTGGTTGTTAAGTCTTCTCAGTACATAACATGGGTGTGGATGTTAAGTCTTCTCAGTACATAACATGGGTGGGATTTTAAAGTCTTCCATACAAAAGGGGTGGGGATGTTAATCTTCTATACATAACAGGGGTGTGGTTGTTAAGTCTTCTCAGTACATAACATGGGTGTGGATGTTAAGTCTTCTCAGTACATAACATGGGTGTGGATGTTAAGTCTTCTCAGTACATAACATGGGTGTGGTTGTTAAGTCTTTCAGTAAAAACATGGTTGGATGTTAAGTCTTCCAGTACAAAAATGGGTGGGATTTAAGTCTTCTCAGTAATAACAGGGTGTGGATGTTAAGTTTTTCCATTCATAACATGGGTGTGGATGTTAAGTCTTCTCAGTACATAACATGGGTGTGGTTGTTAAGTCTTCTCAGTACATAACATGGGTGTGGATGTTAAGTCTTCTCAGTACATAACATGGGTGTGGATGTTAAGTCTTCTCAGTACATAACATGGGTGTGGATGTTAAGTCTTCCGTACAAACATTTAAGTCTCCGTACATAACATGTTAAGTTTCTCATACATAACTTTAAGTCTTCCATACAAAACATGGGTGGGAGTTAAGTCTTCTAGTACATAACATGGGTGGGTTGTTAAGTCTTCTCAGTACAAAACGGGGTGGGTTGTTAAGTCTTCTCATACAAACATGGGTGGGGTGTTAATTTTCAGTACATAACTGGGTGTGGTGTTAAGTCTTCTCAGTACATAACATGGGTGTGGATGTTAAGTCTTCTCAATACATAACATGGGTGTGGATGTTAAGTCTTCTCAGTACATAACATGGGGTGGATGTTAATCTTTCATACAAAAACAGGGGTGGGGATGTTAATCTTCTCAGAAACTAACGGGTGTGGATGTTAAGTCTTCTCAGTCATAAATGGGTGTGGTTTTAAGCTTTTTCAGTAATAACATGGGTTGGGATGTTAAGTCTTCTCATACATAAATGGGTGTGGTTTTAAGCTTCTCAGTCAAAAACATGGGTGGGTTGTTAAGTTTTCTCAGTACATAACATGGGTGTGGATTTAAGTCTTTCTACATAACAGGGTGGGGTGTTAAGTCTCTCAGTACATAACAGGGGGTGTGGTTTTTAAAGTCTTCTCAGTACATAACATGGGGTGGATGTTAAGTTTTCTCATACATAACAGGGTGGGTTTTAAGTTTTCTCAGTACAAACGGGTTTTGGGATTTTAATCTTCTCAGTACATAACAGGGGTGTGGATTTTAAAAGTTTTCTCAGTACATAACAGGGGAGTGGATTTAAATGTTCTCAGTACAAACAGGGGGTGTGGATGTTAAGTCTTTAGTACAAACAGGGTTGGGGATGTAAGTCTTCTCATACTAAATGGGTTTTGGGATTTAAGCTCTCAGTACATAACAGGGGTGGGATGTTAAGTCTTTCAGTACAAAACATGGGTGGGGTTTTTAAAGTCTTCTCAGACAAACAGGGTGTGGATGTTAAGTCTTCTCAGTACAAAACAGGGTGGGATGTTAAGTCTTCTCTTTTACAAAACAGGGTGGGGATGTTAAGTCTTCTCGTAACATAACAGGGTGTGGATTTTTTAATCTTCCCAGTACTAACATGGGTGTGGTTGTTAAGTCTTCTCATACAAACAGGGGTGTGGATTTAAGTCTTTCAGTAATAACAGGGTTTGGGGTTTGTTAATCTTCTCATACATAACATGGGGTGGTTTTTTAAGTCTTCTCAGTACAAACATGGGTGTGGTTTTAAAGTCTTTCAGTACTAACATGGGTGTGGGGTTAAGTCTTCCAGTACATAACATGGGTGTTTTGTTAAAGTCTTCTCAGTAAAAAATGGGTGGGTTTGTTAAGCTTCTCAGTACTAACATGGGTGTGGTGTTAAGTTTTCTCAGTACCTAAAGGGGTGTGGATTTAATTTCTCAGTACATAACAGGGGTGTTTGTTAAGTTTCTCAGACATAACAGGGTGTGGATTTAAGTCTTCCATACATAACTGGTGTGGTTGTTAAGTTTTTCCATACATAACATGGTGGGTTGTTAAGTTTTCATACAAAAACATGGGTGTGGTTTTTAAGTCTTCTCAGTAAAAACTGGGGGGTTTTTAGTCTCCATACATAACAGGGGTTTTGGGATGTTAAATTTCATACATAACATGGGTGTGGAGTTAAGTCTTCCAGACATAACAGGGGTGTGGATGTTAAGATTTTCCCAGTAATAACAGGGTGGGGGATGTTAAGTCTTCCAGAATAACATGGGTGGGATTTAAGTTTTCTAATAACATGGGTGTGGATTTAAGTCTTCTCGTACTAACAGGGGAGTGGATTTAAGTCTTCTCATCAAACATGGGTGTGGATGTTAAGTCTTCTCAGTACATAACAGGGGTGGGGATGAAAATTTTTCCCCAGTATTTTAACATGGGTGTGGATGTTAAGTCTTCTCAGTACATAACATGGGTGTGGTTGTTAAGTCTTCTCAGTACATAACATGGGTGTGGATGTTAAGTCTTCTCAGTACATAACATGGGTGTGGATGTTAAGTCTTCTCAGTACATAACATGGGTGTGGATGTAAGTCTTCGTACATAACAGGGTGTGGATGTTAATTTTCCCCCAGTACTAACAGGGTGGGGTTTTTTTAAAGTCTTCTCGTACATAAATGGGTGTGGATGTTAAGTCTTCTCAGTACATAACATGGGTGTGGATGTTAAGTCTTCTCAGTACATAACATGGGTGTGGTTGTTAAGTCTTCTCAGTACATAACATGGGTGTGGATGTTAAGTCTTCTCAGTACATAACATGGGTGGGGTTTTTGTTAGTCTTCTCATACATAACATGGGTGTGGATGTTAAGTCTTCTCAGTACATAACATGGGTGTGGATGTTAAGTCTTCTCAGTACATAACATGGGTGTGGATGTTAAGTCTTCTCAACTAAAAGGGTGTGGATGTTAAGTCTTCCATCAAAAACATGAAAGTCTTCTCAGTACAAAAAACATTTAAGTTTTTCGTACATAACATGTTAAGCTTCTCAGTAAAAACAGGGTGTGGATGTTAATTTTCTCAGTACAAAACGGTTAAGTTTCTCATACATAAAATGTTAATCTTCTCAGTACATAACATGTTAAGTCTTCTCAGTACATAACATGTTAAGTCTTCTCAGTACATAACATGTTAAGTCTTCTCAGTACATAACATGTTAAGTCTTCTCAGTACATAACATGTTAAGTCTTCTCAGTACATAACATGTTAAGTCTTCTCAGTACATAACATGGTGTGGTGTTAATCTTCTCATACAAAAACAGTTAAGTCTTCTCAGTACATAACAGGGGTGGGGATGTTAAGTCTTCTCAGTAAAAACATTTTAATTTCTCAGTAATAACAGTTAAGTTTTCTCAGTAAAAACATTTAAGTCTTCTCAGTCATAACATTTTAAAGTCTTCTCAGACATAACATTTTAAGTCTTTCAGTACATAACATGTTAAGTCTTCTCAGTACATAACATGTTAAGTCTTCTCAGTACATAACATGTTAAGTCTTCTCAGTACATAACATGGGTGTGGATGTTAAGTCTTCTCAGTACATAACATGTTAAGTCTTCTCAGTACATAACTGGGTGGGATTTAAGTCTTCTCATACAAAAACATGTTAAGTCTTCTCAGTACATAACATGTTAAGTCTTCTCAGTACATAACATGTTAAGTCTTCTCAGTACATAACATGTTAAGTCTTCTCAGTACATAACTGGGTGGGATTAAAAGTCTTTCAGACATAACATTTTAAGTTTCTCAGTACAAAAACATGTTAAGTTTTCTCAGTACATAACTTAAGTCTTCTCAGTACATAACAGGGGTGGATGTTAAGTCCTCATACAAAAACATGTTAAGTCTTCTCAGTACATAACATGTTAAGTCTTCTCAGTACATAACATGTTAAGTCTTCTCAGTACATAACATGGGTGTGGATGTTAAGTCTTCTCAGTACATAACATGTTAAGTTTCTCTCATAACATGTTAATCTTCTCAGACTCACTTTTTAAAAGTTTTTCTCATACATAACATGTTAAGTTTTCTCATAAAAACTGGGTGTGGATGTTAATTTCCAGTACAAACAGTTAAGTCTTCTCATACATAACATGTTTAACTTCTCATACATAACATGGGGTGGATTTTTTGTCTTCCAGTACAAAACAGGGGTGGTTGTTAAGTTTCCTACTAACATGGGTGTGGATGTTAATCTCTCAGTACATAACAGGGGTGTGGTTTTTAAGTCTTCTCAGAAAAAAAATGGGTGTGATGTTAAGTTTTCTCAGACATAAAGGGTGTGGATGTTAAGTCTTTCAGTAATAACATGGGTGTGGATGTTAAGTTTTCTAGTACAAAACAGGGGGGGATTTTAAAAGTTTCTCAGTAATAACGGGGGTGGGGAGTTAAGTCTTCTCAGTACATAACAGGGGGTGGGTTGTTAAGTTTTCAGTCATAACATGGGTGGGATTTTAAAGTTTCTAGTACATAACATGGGTGTGGATTTTAAGTCTTTCAGTACATAACATGGGTGTGGATTTAAGTCTTTCAGTACATAACATGGGTGGTTTTTTTAAGTCTTCTCAGTACAAACATGGTGTGGATGCTAAGTGTTCCAGTACATAACATGGTGTGGATGTTAAGTTTCTCAGTACATAACTGGGGGGGTTTGTTAAGCTTCTCTTTACAAAACATGGGGTGGATGTTAATCTTCTCGTACATAACATGGGGGTGGTTGTTAAGTCTTTCAGTACTAACATGGGTGGGTTTAAGTCTTCTCAGTACATAACATGGGGTGGATGTTAAGTTTTCCAGTCAAAAACAGGGGGTGTGGTTTTTAACTTCTCAGTACATAACATGGGTGTGGATTTTAAGTCTTCCAGTAATACAGGGGGGTGGATGTTAAGTCTTTCAGACAAAACATGGGTTTGGGGTTGTTAATCTTCTCAGTCAAACATGGGTGGGATGTTAATTTTTTCCAGTACATAAATGGGGTGGTTTTTTTAAGTTTCCATACAAAACTGGGTGGATGTTAAGTCTTCTCAGTACATAACATGGGTGTGGATGTTAAGTCTTCTCAGTACATAACATGGGTGTGGTTGTTAAGTCTTCTCAGTACATAACATGGGTGTGGATGTTAAGTCTTCTCAGTACATAACATGGGTGTGGATGTTAAGTCTTCTCAGTACAAACAGGGGTGGGGGTTGTTAAGTTTCTCATACATAACATGGGTGTGGATGTTAAGTCTTCCAGTAAAATAACATGGGTTTTGGGTTGTTAAAAGTCTTCTCAGTACATACAGGGGTGTGGATGTTAATTTTCAGTACATAACATGGGTGTGGATGTTAAGTCTTCTCAGTACATAACATGGGTGTGGTTGTTAAGTCTTCTCAGTACATAACATGGGTGTGGATGTTAAGTCTTCTCAGTACATAACATGGGTGTGGATGTAAGTTTCTCTGACAAAACAGGGGTGGTTTTGTTTCTCATACAAAACATGGGTGGGGATTTTAAAGTCTTCTCAGTACATAACAGGGGTGTGGTTTTAAAGTTTTCTCATAAAACATGGGGGGTGGTGTTAAGTCTTCTCAGTACATAACAGGGGTGTGGAGTTAAGTCTTCTCATACATACAGGGGTGGGGTTGTTAAGTTTCTCAGTACATAAATGGGTGTGGTTAATCTTTCAGTACTAACAGGGTGTGGATGTTAAGTTTCTCAAACTAACAGGGGTGTGGATGAAACTTCTCAGTACATAACATGGGTGTGGATTTTAATCTTCTCAGTACTAACAGGGGTGTGGATGTTAAGTCTTCTCATACATAACAGGTTGGATGAAGTCTTCCAGTACATAACATGGGTGGGTTGTTAAGTTTCTCATACATAACAGGGTGTGGATTTAAGTCTTTCAGTACATAACATGGGGGGATGTTAATCTTCTCATCAAAACGGGGTGTGGATTTAAGTCTTCTCAGTACATAAAAGGGTGTGGTTGTTAAGTCTTCTCAGACTAACGGGGGTGTGGTTTAAAGTTTTCTCAGTAAAAAACAGGGGTGTGGTTTTAAAATTTTCATACAAACAGGGGGTGGGTTGTTAAGTTTTCAGTACATAACAGGGTGGGTTTTTAAAGTCTCTCTAAATAACTGGGTTTGGATTTTAATCTTCTCAGTCATAACATGGGTGTGGATGTTTAGTCTTCTAGTACAAACATGGGTGGGGAGTTAAAGTCTTCTCAGTACATAAAGGGTGTGGATTTTTAAGTCTTCTCAGTACATAACAGGGGGTGGTTTTTAGCTTCTGTACATAACATGGGGGGTGGATTTAATCTTCTCAGTACATAACATGGGTGGGGTTGTTAATCTTTGTACATACAGGGTGTGGATGTTAAGTCTTCTCAGTACTAACAGGGGTGTGGATTTTAAAACTTCTCAGTACAAAACATGGGTGTGGAGGGAAGTTTTCCATACATAACAGGGTGGGGAGTTAATCTTCTCAGTACAAACATGGGTGGGATGAAAGTCTTCTCGTACAAAAACATGGTGTGGTGTTTAAGTCTTCTCAGTATAACAGGGTGTGGTTTTTAAGTCTTCTCAGTACTAACATGGGTGGGATGAAGTCTTTTCAGTAATAACATGGGTGTGGTTTTTAAAATCTTCAGTACATAACATGGGGTGGATTTAAGTCTTCTCATACATAACAGGGTGGGGGTTTGTTAACTTTCATACTAAATGGGTTTGGGGTTTGTTAAGTCTTTCAGTACATAACATGGGTGGGGATTTTAAAGTTTCTCAGTACATAACAGGGGTGTGGTTGTTAAGTCTTCTCAGAAATAACATGGGGTGATGTTAATCTTCTCATACATAACTGGGTGTGGTTTTAATCTTCTCAGTACATAACATGGGTGGGATTTTAAGTCTTCTATAATAACATGGGTGTGGTTGTTAAGTCTTCTCAGACATAAATGGGGTGGATGCTAAGTGTTCTCATACATAACAGGGTGGAGTTAAGTCTTCTCAGACAAAACGGGTGTGGATTTTAAATCTTCTCAGACTACAGGGTGTGGTTGTTAAGTCTTCTCGTACATAAAATGGGTGGAGTTAAGTCTCCAGTACATAACATGGGTGTGGATTTTAAGTCTTCTCAGACAAAAAAGGGTGTGGGTGTTAAGTCTCTCATACAAACATGGGTGGGATGTTAAGTTTCTCAGTACATAAATGGGGGTGGATGTTAATCTTCTCAGTACAAACATGGGGGGGTTGTTAGTTTTCTCAGTACATAACAGGGGTGTGGATTTAATCTTCTCAGTACATAACAGGGTGGGGTTTTTAAGTTTTCTCATAAAACATGGGTGGGGTTTAAGTTTTTCTCATACATAACAGGGGTGGGTTTGAAAGTCTTTTCGTACAAAACAGGGGGTGTGGATGTTAAGTCTTCTCAGTACATAACATGGGTTTGGGGTTTTAAGTTTCTCAGTAATAACATGGGTGTGGATGTTAAGTCTTCTCAGTACATAACATGGGTGTGGATGTTAAGTCTTCTCAGTACATAACATGGGTGTGGTTGTTAAGTCTTCTCAGTACATAACATGGGTGTGGATGTTAAGTCTTCTCAGTACAAACAGGGGTGGGTTTGTTTAAGTCTTCTCAAAAATAACATGGGGGGGGAGTTAACCTTTCAGACAAACGGGGTTGGATGTTAAGTTTTCCCAGTACATAACATGGTGTGGTTGTTAAGTCTTTCAGTACATAACAGGGGTTGGATTTAATCTTCTCAGTAAAAAAAGGGTGTGGTTGTTAATCTTCTCAGTACAAAAACTGGGTGTGGATTTTAAGTCTTCCATACAAACAGGGGTGTGGATTTAAGTCTTCTCAGTACATAAAAATGGGTTGGATTTAAAGTCTTCTCATACAAACATGGGTGGGTGTTAAGTCTTTTCCGTACATAACAGGGGTTGGTTTTTAAGTTTTCTCAGTACATAAATGGGGTGGTTTTAAGTCTTCTCAGTCAAAACAGGGGTGTGGAGTTAAGTCTTCCAAAAAACATGGGTGTGGATGTTAAGTCTTCTAGTACAAAACTGGGTGTGGTTTTAAGTCTTCTCATACAAACATGGGTGGGTTTTAAGTCTTCCATAATAACTGGGTGTGGATTTTAAAGTCTTCCAGAAACATAACATGGGTGTGGTTTTAAGCCCTTCTCATACATAACATGGGTGTGTTTTTTAAATCTTTCAGTACAAAACAGGGGTGGATGTTAAGTTCTCAGACATAAATCGGTGTGGTGCAAGCTTCTCATACATAACAGGGTGGGGATGCTAAGTGTTCCAGTACAAAACATGGGTGTGGATTTTAAAGTTTCTCATACAAAACATGGGTGTTTTTGTTAAGTCTTCTCAGTACATAACGGGGGTGTGGTTGTTAAGTCTTCTCATACAAAAACATGGTGGGATTTAAGTCTTCTCGTCATAACATGGGTGTGGATGTTAAGTTTCCAATACATAAATGGGTGGGGATTTTAAAGTCTTCTCATACATAACATGGGTGTGGTTGTTAAGTCTTTCAGTACATAACAGGGGTGGGGGTTTTTTAAGTCTTCTCAGTACATAACAGGGGTGGGGTTGTTAAGTCTTTCAGTACAAAACGGGGTGTGGATTTTAATCTTCCGTACATAACTTTGGGGTGGGATGTTAAGTTTTCAGTACATAAAGGGTGTGGATGTTAAGTCTTCCAATACAAAACGGGTGGGGATGTTAATTTTCTCATACATAATATGGGATGGATTTTTAAATTTCTCAGTACATAACATGGGTGTGGTTTTAAGTTTTCTCAGTACATAACATGGGTGTGGATGTTAAGTCTTCTCAGTACATAACATGGGTGTGGATGTTAAGTCTTCTCAGTACAAAATATGGGGTGGATTTTAAAGTCTTCCAGTACATAACAAGGGTTTTACCTGGGGTTTACCTGGAGAGATTCCCGGGGGGTCAACGCCCCGCCCCCGGCTGTGTCTGGGGCCTCATGGTGGATCAGAGCCTGATCAACCGGGCTGTTACGCTGGCTGCACGCAACCCTTGGCGTGTAGCATGCGCCACTTTGGCCAAGGAGCCACTTTCAGGGAAAGACTTTCAGTTTTCATCTCACCCCCGCATGCATCAGCCTTTCTAGAGATTTAACAATGCAAGGAATTGCGAGAGCATGCGAAAATACACAAAATGTATATTGTGTATATTTCGCTGCTCCGCGAATTCCTTGCATATATATATATATAATTTATAATAATATATTAAAATATAAATATAATATATATATATGTATATATATAATTATATAATAATTATAATAAATTATAATATATAATATTATGTAATATATATGTTTATAATAAATTTTAAAATATATATATTTTATAATATATATAATATATTTTATATTAATAATAATAATATATGTATATATATATACAGAAGTTTTTAGCTCAAATTGAAAGTAAACGAACAAACTGTGAACAAGATGCATAGATATTGTTGCAATAACAGCAATAACAATGACCTGGTTTTCTTTTGGACGACACAAAGATGAAAGTTTTTCCCAGTAAAAGAAGCAACAGGAGAAAGTGAAATTATAGAATGTTAGGGAAAAACTTGAGCCGCTTCAGGAACGCGATTTAAAAACTTTGGTTACAGGAGATTTAAAAATTTTGGTTGTAGTTTTTTAACCTCGAGCAAACACAGGGTTTCACCCGGGCTTTTAGCACCAGGGGTTCAGCTCCAACCCCAAAATGCCCAAACTTAGAATGTAAATACCGTGAACCATCTTTAGACAAAAAATTTCCCTCAAGTACTTCTGAAAACAATATTTATTATCAGTGGATATTTTAAAGCAATAGTCCCAAAAAATGATCCTGATACACATTGTTACATACTAACTAAAGGCAATAATCTGAATGACTAATTACGGTAAAGAATTTAAAAAAAAATTTTCGTTTATGTATAATTTAGGGTGTTTTTTATTTTTTTAACGAAACCTTCGCCTATGGGGGAAAAATTAGGAATGAAGAAGCTTTATTGGGGAAAAATTGGGTGAGAAGCACTATGGCGAAACGTTTCCTCTAATACATGGTTCCCAAAAATTTTCAGCTTGTTACCAATTTAACATACCACATAAAGCATGTACCCCTTTCACAAAAGTTGTTATTATTTAAAAAAATGGCTAAACGGAAAGTATCAGCCTCGCATACCTGGGTAATCCTAGAAAACCATTGAAAACGTAAAAAACCCCACATACATTATATATAAAATTAAAATAGCTAAAATTCCAGAACAGTGGGGAAATACTAATATATACTGCACAGGGCAGTCACATACATACCACTTATTCTACCTCGGGTGATGCCACAATAAACTGCAGTGTGAAAAAGAGGCACCTCAGGGAAAGGGGTGACGCGACTGGACAGGTCGATCTGGGCTCTGATGACTTTTGTCCGAAGCAACTGTCAAAATCTTTTGGGTTTCCACACATTGCTTTATTTTTTTTCTTTTTTAATAGATATTATTTTTGATGTTTATTGTTATTTGGTTTAAATTTATTACTTACTTATAATAGGTTCACTTTACAACTTTATATACTAAGACAAAGTTAACTATAATCCTCATACCGGGTACCGCATTGTTTTCTTGATTTTCAGAATTCATAACTTTTTTTCTGTCACCCCTCCATTACCCCCAAAAATGGTTAAATTACCCCCAGGGGGTAATTTACCCCCAGTTTGGGAACCACTGCTCTAATAAGTGTCGTGAAGTGTATATAATTGTTATTTTCCCCATGATAAAGTCTGATAAAGTAACTTTTAAATTACTGTTAAGCTACGAGAAAAATATCACAGATCCATTTGTTTATATCGGCCGTTACCTACCAATATTTCCTGGAAAAATAATACGGAACTGAATATAAGGTAGTGAAGGTGAGGTTACTAACGTACCTTGTCTGGCTTTATTGCGAAGGAGACCTGACAAACAATAACGATTTTTTTTTGGCCAGTAATGTTTAATGTTTTCCAGAGAGCAGCATAAATTACCCAAGAAGCACATGTTCTTCACAATGTTTTAGATAGTTACTAGGTGTGTTGGGCAGGAAGTACTCTGGGCAGCTAGTAGTAATGTTGGGCAACTAGTAAGTGCTCTGGACAGCCAGTAATAATGCTAGGCAGCAAGTAAGTGCTTTTGGTAGCCATTAGTAATGTTGGGCAACTAGTGTTCTGGGCAGCCAGTAGGTGTGTTGGGCAGCAAGTGCTCTGGCAACCAGTAGTAATGTTGGGCAACAAGTGAGTGCTATGGACAGCTAATAATGTTGTACAACTAGTAAGTGTTCTGGGCAGCTAGTAGTAACGTAGGGCAACAAGTAAGTGCTATGGATAGCCAGCAATGTTGTGCAACTAGTAAGTGTTCTGGGCAGCCGATAGTAATGATGGGCAACTAGTAAATGCTCTGGGCAGTGCAAGAGTGCCCTGACTATTAAACATAAAAAAACAGGTATTAAAGACCTTGCTCAGAAGTTGGCCGAGTCTCTTCTCAGAATTCTACCCAGGTACCCCACCCACCCCGTTGGCACGCCACCAAGTCTACCACTCTTCTTACCCATGAAATTTCCTCTAATTTAGTCGTCTCTTTAATGATTGTTGCAGGAATATAGGGCATGAATGTTGGTACCATAACTGGTTTACCCCTAACAGTCGAGGTACTTCTTACTAGGTCTCTAACATGACGTATGTAAATATTAAGACCGAGCTGGTGATCTCGATGTGTCCACTTGATCGGAGGAAACTTTCCAGGTCAGTATAGTTTCTTACTACAAAAACTTTACGTAATTAACATACCGTGAAATTAACTATAAGGGATATTAAAATTCGTTATCTATTGAAAAGAATTAAATTTACTAAAAAAAAGTTTGTAAATAAATAATAAATTAAAATGCGCAGTAAATCAAAAATACATTTGCTATTATAGTTAAGTAAGGCATACTAGTGTTCACTTCAATACTAGAGCAGCGTTTAACCTGACAAACTGAACGTCAGTGGGTGTCGACGAGGCAGCATTTTACTGAAGTTTTTTGCTTCTTATCTGAAAAACAGTAACTGCACTTTCTAAAATAAACTCGTTGGCTGTAGTTTGTGGTGACTCATAATCAAATTTGCTTCTGGGATCACCATCTCATTCTGTTTTAGTAATTATTTCAAATTTCCTGTTATTGAATGATCTCAGAATTTCCACTCTGGGTAGAGCGGGTGGCAGTGAACAATGCTGTGTGCTAGCACCTCTATAACAACATTCAGCATACAAAGATAAGGTGAGTCTGTACTTAGCAATATTCATAATCTTTATATTGTGAAAGAGACTAAAAGAGACTATGGAGCCTTGTCTGAAGACATCTATTTTAAAATTTAATAAACACTTTTAAAGATTATTGATACACACAACAGAAGAGATTTTTTTTTGTCTACAAACTTAGTCACTGAGATCATTATCATATTTTCTCGCTAATTATATATATATATATATATATATATATATATATATATATTATATATATATATATATATATATATATATATATATATATATATATATATATATATATATATATATATATATATATATATATAATATATATATATATATATATGTCGTGCCGAATATGTAAAACTGGTCAATTAGCAAGAACTCATTTAAAATTAAGTCCTTTCTAAAATTTTCTCTTATACGTTTAAAGATATATTTTTTTCATTAATGTTAATGTAAAAAATTATAATTTTGCACCAAAAGAATCTTAGAAAACTTACCTAACCTTATTATAACAAGAACAATTTATTTTAGTCTAACCCAACTAAATATATTTTAGATTTATTTACAATAATTTAATACTAAACAAACACAGTAAAATATATTTTTTTTCGTTAGGTTCAGAATGATTTTGGCGAAATTATTGCATACACAAATTTTCACTTGTCCTATATGGCAAGATGAGCGTTGCTATTTAAGCCAAAATCGCAAGTTCTGCCTATTCGGCACGACATATATATATATATATATATATATATATATATATATATATATATATATATATATATATATATATATATATATATATATATATATATATATATATATATATATATATTTATTTATTTATAAGTGTGTGTGTGTAGAGCATCAGTATCAAACATTTATCAGAACACTACAAATAAATAGAAGCACAAATGAAGAAATATTTGTGCATTTCGAACCCTAACTGAGATTTGAGATCCAATCTGCTGAAGAGGCTCTAATAGGAAGGTCGATTCCTATATTTATGTGAAGTGATACAACCCGTAGAGGCTATTCAGCATAAGAAATAATGAAAGTTCGATCCTTCGTCCGCTAATCATCAGACGGACGAGAAGCTGTGCAACTCTCAGCCACTTCTTCCCTTATCTGTGTTTCTGTTTACATATATTTTTTCTGCTTATATGCTTGACTGCTGCTGTTATTTACTGTTTTAATGATGGTCTCCACTTATGCGAAAATATTGTCTAGGTTAATTTTCTTTAAGTTATAATGTAAGATTCTAGCAGCATGCATAATTATTATTATTACTGGTCATAGGTGTAAGTCAGCTTGAAAACTGATGTCAAAATTATCATGATAATTGTAAGTTGTGTTATGTCAGGTGTTGATGGTGGCCCTACTGCTGGAGGTAGTGATGGTGGCCCTACTGCTGGAGGTAGTGATGGTGGCCCTACTGCTGGAGGTAGTGATGGTGGCCCTACTGCTGGAGGTAGTGATGGTGGCCCTACTGCTGGAGGTAGTGATGGTGGCCCTGCTGCTGGAGGTAGTGATGGTGGCCCTACTGCTGGAGGTAGTGATGGTGGCCCTACTGCTGGAGGTAGTGATGGTGGCCCTACTGCTGGAGGTAGTGATGGTGGCCCTACTGCTGGAGGTAGTGATGGTGGCCCTACTGCTGGAGGTAGTGATGGTGGCCCTGCTGCTGGAGGTAGTGATGGTGGCCCTACTGCTGGAGGTAGTGATGGTGGCTCTACAGCTGGAGGTAGTGATGGTGGCCCTACTGCTGGAGGTAGTGATGGTGGCCCTACTGCTGGAGGTAGTGATGGTGGCCCTACTGCTGGAGGTAGTGATGGTGGCCCTACTGCTGGAGGTAGTGATGGTGGCCCTACTGCTGGAGGTAGTGATAGTGGCCCTACTGCTGGAGGTAGTGATGGTAGCCCTACTGCTGGAGGTAGTGATGGTGGCCCTACTGCTGGAGGTAGTGATGGTGGCCCTACTGCTGGAGGTAGTGATGGTGGCCCTGCTGCTGGAGGTAGTGATGGTGGCCCCTACTGCTGGAGGTAGTGATGGTGGCCCTACTGCTGAGGTAGTGATGGTAGCCCTACTGCTGGAGGTAGTGATGTGGCCCTACTGCGGAGGTAGTGATGGTGGCCCTACTGCTGGAGGTAGTGATGGTGGCCCTACTGCTGGAGGTAGTGATGGTGCCCTACTGCTGGAGGTAGTGATGGTGGCCCTACTGCTGGAGGTAGTGATGTGGCCCTACTGCTGGAGGTAGTGATGGTAGCCCTACTGCTGGAGGTAGTGATGGTGGCCCTACTGCTGGAGGTAGTGATGGTGGCCCTACTGCTGGAGGTAGTGATAGTGGCCCTACTGCTGGAGGTAGTGATGGTGGCCCTACTGCTGGAGGTAGTGATAGTGGCCCTACTGCTGGAGGTAGTGATGGTAGCCCTACTTCTGGAGGTAGTGATGGTGGCCCTACTGCTGGAGGTAGTGATGGTGGCCCTACTGCTGGAGGTAGTGATGGTGGCCCTACTGCTGGAGGTAGTGATGGTGGCCCAACTGCTGGAGGTAGTGATGGTGGCCCTACTGCTGTAGGTAGTGATAGTGGCCCTACTGCTGGAGGTAGTGATGGTAGCCCTACTGCTGGAGGTAGTGATGGTGGCCCTACTGCTGGAGGTAGTGATGGTGGCCCTACTGCTGGAGGTAGTGATAGTGGCCCTACTGCTGGAGGTAGTGATGGTGGCCCTACTGCTGGAGGTAGTGATAGTGGCCCTACTGCTGGAGGTAGTGATGGTAGCCCTACTGCTGGAGGTAGTGATGGTGGCCCTACTGCTGGAGGTAGTGATGGTGGCCCTACTGCTGGAGGTAGTGATAGTGGCCCTACTGCTGGAGGTAGTGATGGTGGCCCTACTGCTGGAGGTAGTGATAGTGGCCCTACTGCTAGAGGTAATGATGGTGGCCCTACTGCTGGAGGTAGTGATGGTGGCCCTACTGCTGGAGGTAGTGATGGTGGCCCTACTGCTGGAGGTAGTGATGGTGGCCCTACTGCTGGAGGTAGTGATAGTGGCCCTACTGCTAGAGGTAATGATGGTGGCCCTACTGCTGGAGGTAGTGATGGTGGCCCTACTGCTGGAGGTAGTGATGGTGGCCCTACTGCTGGAGGTAGTGATGGTGGCCCTACTGCTGGAGGTAGTGATGGTGGCCCTACTGCTGGAGGTAGTGATGGTGGCCCTACTGCTGGAGGTAGTGATGGTGGCCCTACTGCTGGAGGTAGTGATGGTGGCCCTACTGCTGGAGGTAGTGATGGTGGCCCTACTGCTAGAGGTAGTGATGGTGGCCCTACTGCTGGAGGTAGTGATGGTGGCCCTACTGCTGGAGGTAATGATGGTGGCCCTACTGCTGGAGGTAGTGATGGTGGCCCTACTGCTAGAGGTAGTGATGGTGGCCCAACTGCTGGAGGTAGTGATGGTGGCCCTACTGCTGGAGGTAGTGATGGTAGCCCTACTGCTAGAGGTAGTGATGGTGGCCCTACTGCTGGAGGTAGTGATGGTGGCCCTACTGCTGGAGGTAGTGATGGTGGCCCTACTGCTGGAGGTAGTGATGGTGGCACTACTGCTGGAGGTAGTGATGGTGGCCCTACTGCTAGAGGTAGTGATGGTGGCCCTACTGCTGGAGGTAGTGATGGTGGCCCTACTGCTGGAGGTAGTTGATGGTGGCCCTACTGCTGGAGGTAGTGATGGTGGCCCTACTGTTGGAGGTAGTGATGGTGGCCCTACTGCTGGAGGTAGTGATGGTGGCCCTACTGCTGGAGGTAGTGATGGTGGCCCTACTGCTGGAGGTAGTGATGGTGGCCCTACTGCTGGAGGTAGTGATGGTGGCCCTACTGCTGTAGGTAGTGATGGTGGCCCTACTGCTGGAGGTAGTGATGGTGGCCCTACTGCTGGAGGTAGTGATGGTGGCCCTACTGCTGGAGGTAGTGATGGTGGCCCTACTGCTGGAGGTAGTGATGGTGGCCCTACTGCTGGAGGTAGTGATGGTGGCCCTACTGCTGGAGGTAGTGATGGTGGCCCTACTGCTGGAGGTAGTGATGGTGGCCCTACTGCTGGAGGTAGTGATGGTGGCCCTACTGCTGGAGGTAGTGATGGTGGCCCTACTGCTGGAGGTAGTGATGGTGGCCTACTGCTGGAGGTAGTGATGGTAGCCCTACTGCTGGAGGTAGTGATGGTGGCCCTACTGCTGGAGGTAGTGATGGTGGCCCTACTGCTGGAGGTAGTGATGGTGGCCCTACTGCTGGAGGTAGTGATGGTGGCCCTACTGCTGGAGGTAGTGATGGTGGCCCTACTGCTGGAGGTAGTGATGGTGGCCCTAAATGCTGGAGGTAGTGATGGTGGCCCTACTGCTGGAGGTAGTGATGGTGGCCCTACTGCTGGAGGTAGTGATGGTGGCCCTACTGCTGGAGGTAGTGATGGTAGCCCTACTGCTGGAGGTAGTGATGGTGGCCCTACTGCTGTAGGTAGTGATGGTGGCCCTACTGCTGGAGGTAGTGATGGTGGCCCTACTGCTGGAGGTAGTGATGGTGGCCCTACTGCTGGAGGTAGTGATGGTGGCCCTACTGCTGGAGGTAGTGATGGTGGCCCTACTGCTGTAGGTAGTGATGGTGGCCCTACTGCTGGAGGTAGTGATGGTGGCAATACTGCTGGAGGTAGTGATGGTGGCCCTACTGCTGGAGGTAGTGATGGTAGCCCTACTGCTGGAGGTAGTGATGGTGGCCCTACTGCTGGAGGTAGTGATGGTGGCCCTACTGCTGGAGGTAGTGATGGTGGCCCTACTGCTGGAGGTAGTGATGGTGGCCCTACTGCTGTAGGTAGTGATGGTGGCCCTACTGCTGGAGGTAGTGATGGTGGCCCTACTGCTGGAGGTAGTGATGGTGGCCCTACTGCTGGAGGTAGTGATGGTGGCCCTACTGCTAGAGGTAGTGATGGTGGCCCTACTGCTGGAGGTAGTGATGGTGGCCCTACTGCTGGAGGTAGTGATGGTGGCTCTACTGCTGGAGGTAGTGATGGTGGCCCTACTGCTGGAGCTAGTGATGGTGGCACTAATGCTGGAGGTAGTGATGGTGGCCCTACTGCTGGAGGTAGTGATGGTGGCCCTACTGCTGGAGGTAGTGATGGTGGCCCTACTGCTGTAGGTAGTGATGGTGGCCCTACTGCTGGAGGTAGTGATGGTGGCCCTACTGCTGGAGGTAGTGATGGTGGCCCTACTGCTGGAGGTAGTGATGGTAGCCCTACTGCTGGAGGTAGTGATGGTGGCCCTACTGCTGGAGGTAGTGATGGTGGCCCTACTGCTGGAGGTAGTGATGGTGGCCCTACTGCTGTAGGTAGTGATGGTGGCCCCACTGCTGGAGGTAGTGATGGTGGCCCTACTGCTGGAGGTAGTGATGGTGGCCCTACTGCTGTAGGTAGTGATGGTGGCCCTACTGCTGGAGGTAGTGATGGTGGCCCTACTGCTGGAGGTAGTGATGGTGGCCCTACTGCTGGAGGTAGTGATGGTGGCCCTACTGCTAGAGGTAGTGATGGTGGCCCTACTGCTGGAGGTAGTGATGGTGGCCCTACTGCTGGAGGTAGTGATGGTGGCCCTACTGCTGGAGGTAGTGATGGTGGCCCTACTGCTGGAGCTAGTGATGGTGGCACTACTGCTGGAGGTAGTGATGGTAGCCCTACTGCTGGAGGTAGTGATGGTGGCCCTACTGCTGGAGGTAGTGATGGTGGCCCTACTGCTGGAGGTAGTGATGGTGGCCCTACTGCTGGAGGTAGTGATGGTGGCCCTACTGCTGTAGGTAGTGATGGTGGCCCTACTGCTGGAGGTAGTGATGGTGGCCCTACTGCTGGAGGTAGTGATGGTGGCCCTACTGCTGGAGGTAGTGATGGTGGCCCTACTGCTGGAGGTAGTGATGGTGGCCCTACTGCTGGAGGTAGTGATGGTGGCCCTACTGCTGGAGGTAGTGATGGTGGCCCTACTGCTGGAGGTAGTGATGGTGGCCCTACTGCTGGAGGTAGTGATGTGGCCCTACTGCTAGAGGTAGTGATGGTGGCCCTACTGCTGGAGGTAGTGATGGTGGCCCTACTGCTAGAGGTAGTGATGGTGGCCCTACTGCTGGAGGTAGTGATGGTGGCCCTACTGCTGGAGGTAGTGATGGTGGCCCTACTGCTAGAGGTAGTGATGGTGGCCATACTGCTGGAGGTAGTGATGGTGGCCCTACTGCTAGAGGTAGTGATGGTGGCCCTACTGCTGGAGGTAGTGATGGTGGCCCTACTGCTGGAGGTAGTGATGGTGGCCCTACTGCTAGAGGTAGTGATGGTGGCCCTACTGCTGGAGGTAGTGATGGTGGCCCTACTGCTGTAGGTAGTGATGGTGGCCCTACTGCTGGAGGTAGTGATGGTGGCCCTACTGCTAGAGGTAGTGATGGTGGCCCTACTGCTGGAGGTAGTGATGGTGGGCCTACTGCTGGAGGTAGTGATGGTGGCCGTACTGCTGGAGGTAGTGATGGTGGCCGTACTGCTGGAGGTAGTGATGGTGGCCCTACTGCTGGAGGTAGTGATGGTGGCCCTACTGCTGTAGGTAGTGATGGTGGCCCTACTGCTGGAGGTAGTGATGGTGGCCCTACTGCTGGAGGTAGTGATGGTGGCCCTACTGCTGGAGGTAGTGATGGTGGCCCTACTGCTAGAGGTAGTGATGGTGGCCCTACTGCTGGAGGTAGTGATAGTGGCCCTACTGCTGGAGGTAGTGATGGTGGCCCTACTGCAGGAAGTAGTGATGGTGGCCCTGCTGCTGGAGGTAGTGATGGTGGCTCTACTGCTGGAGGTAGTGATGGTGGCATTACTGCTGGAGGTAGTGATGGTGGCCCTACTGCTGGAGGTAGTGATGGTGGCCCTACTGCTAGAGGTAGTTATGGTGGCCCTACTGCTGGAGGTAGTGATGGTGGCCCTACTGCTAGAGGTAGTGATGGTGGCCCTACTGCTAGAGGTAGTGATGGTGGCCCTACTGCTGGAGGTAGTGATGGTGGCCCTACTGCTGGAGGTAGTGATGGTGGCATTACTGCTAGAGGTAGTGATGGTGGCCCTACTGCTAGAGATAGTGATGGTGGCCCTACTGCTGGAGGTAGTGATGGTGGCCCTACTGCTGGAGGCAGTGATGGTGGCCCTACTGCTTGAGGTAGTGATGGTGGCCCTGCTGCTGGAGGAAGTGATGGTGGCCCTACTGCTGGAGGTAGTGATGGTGGCCCTGCTGCTGGAGGTAGTGATGGTGGCCCTAATGCTGGAGGTAGTGATGGTGGCCCTACTGCTAGAGGTAGTGATGGTGGCCCTACTGCTGGAGGTAGTGATGGTGGCCCTACTGCTGGAGGCAGTGATGGTGGCCCTACTGCTGGACGTAGTGATGGTGGCCCTACTGCTGGAGGTAGTGATGGTGGCCCTACTGCTGGAGGCAGTGATGGTGGCCCTACTGCTGGAGGTAGTGATGGTGGCCCTACTGCTGGAGGTAGTGATGGTGGCCCTACTGCTGGAGGCAGTGATGGTGGCCCTACTGCTGGAGGTAGTGATGGTGGCCCTACTGCTGGAGGTAGTGAGCTGCCACCACTTGTACCCATGAGGAGGCCAGACCGAGAAGACGATCATTACGACCAACGATCACCACGACCAACGATCACCACGACCAACGATCACCACGACCAACGATCACCACGGCCAACGATCACCACGACCAACAATCACCACGACCAACGATCGCCACGGCCAATGATCACCACGACCAACAATCACCACGACTAACGATCACCACGACCAACGATCACCACGACCAACGATCACCACGACCAACGATCACCACGACCAACAATCACCACGACCAACAATCACCACGACCAACGATCACCACGACCAACAATCACCACGACCAACAATCACCACGACCAACAATCACCACGACCAACGATCACCACGACCAACGATCACCACGACCAACAATCACCACGACCAACGATCACCACGACCAACAATCACCACGACTAACAATCATCACGACCAACGATCACCACGACCAACGATCACCACGACCAACGATCACCACGACCAACAATCACCACGACCAACGATCACCACGACCAACAATCACCACGACTAACAATCATCACGACCAACGATCACCACGACCAACGATCAACACGACCAACGATCACCACGACCAACAATCACCACGACCAACGATCACCACGACCAACAATCACCACGTCTAACAATCATCTCGACCAACGATCACCACGAGCAACGATCACCAAGAGCAACGATCACCACGACCAACGATCACCACGACCAACGATCACCACGACCAACAATCACCACGACTAACAATCACCACGACCAACGATCGCCACGACCAACAATCACCACCACGAATGATCACCAGGACCAACGATCACCACGACCAACGATCACCACGACCAACAATCACCACGACTAACAATCATCACGACCAACGATCACCACGACCAACGATCACCACTACCAACGATCACCACGACCAACAATCACCACGACCAACAATCACCACGACCAACAGTCACCACGACCAATAGTCACCACGACCAACAGTCACCACGACCAACGATCACCACGACCAACAATCACCACGACTAACAATCATCACGACCAACGATCACCACTACCAACGATCACCACGACCAACGATCACCACGACCAACAATCACCACGACCAACAATCACCACGACCAACAGTCACCACGACCAATAGTCACCACGACCAACAGTCACCACGACCAACTCTGTAAGTACGTCACCTGTAACCTTACTTTTAGTCTTTACGTACGCCGTTAAGTTTTTTTTTCTGTATTTGTGCATGTCGCCTTCATGTACAGTTACAAAAGTTGACACAGTTCGGACACTTATTCAAGAAAGACACCACTCGTACCTGGTGACCATGATACAGTATCACATAGCTGAACATTAACATTGCTTAGGTTACGTTAATAAAACAGTAATGTTGAAGGGCCATGAGGAGTGTAATTAATTCATGGTATAACTTGTGTGTTTCTAACACTCTATTGTTGTGCACACGTCTTACAAGTTTAACATTATCAGTGATACCGTCGTCTGCGATGTGGTGTAGCCTTCATGCCCTGATAGCCCTGGTCTAGCCTTCCTGCCCTGATAGCCCTGGTCTAGCCTTCCTGCCCTGATAGCTCTGGTCTAGCCTTCCTGCCCTGATAGCCCTGGTGTAGTCTTCCTGCCCTGGTAGCCTTGGTGTAGCCTTCCTGCCCTGATAGCCCTGGTGTAGCCTTCCTGCCCTGGTAGCCTTGGTGTAGCCTTCCTGCCCTGATAGCCCTGGTGTAGCCTTCCTGCCCTGGTAGCCTTGGTGTAGCCTTCCTGCCCTGGTAGCCCTGGTGTAGCCTTCCTGCCCTGGTAGCCCTGGTGTAGCCTTCCTGCCCTGATAGCCCTGGTGTAGCCTTCCTGCCCTGGTAGCCCTGGTGTAGCCTTCCTGCCCTGATAGCCCTGGTGTAGCCTTCCTGCCCAGGTAGCCCTGGTGTAGCCTTCCTGCTCTGGTAGCCTTGGTGTAGCCTTCCTGCCCTGGTAGCCTTTGTGTAGCTTTCCTGTCCTGATAGACCTGGTGTAGCCTTCCTGCCCTGGTAGCCCTGGTGTAGCCTTCCTGCCCTGGTAGCCTTGGTGTAGCCTTCCTGCCCTGGTAGCCCTGGTGTAGCCTTCCTGCTCTGATAGCCCTGGTGTAACCTTCCTGCCCTGGTAGCCCTGGTGTAGCCTTCCTGCCCTGGTAGCCTTGGTGTAGCTTTCCTGCCCTGGTAGCCCTGGTGTAGCCTTCCTGCCCTGGTAGCCTTGGTGTAGCTTTCCTGCCCTGGTAGCCCTGGTGTAGCCTTCCTGCCCTGGTAGCCTTGGTGTAGCTTTCCTGCCCTGGTAGCCCTGGTGTAGCCTTCCTGCCCTGGTAGCCCTGGTGTAGCCTTCCTGCCCTGGTAGCCTTGGTGTAGCTTTCCTGCCCTGGTAGCCCTGGTGTAGCCTTCCTGCCCTGGTAGCCCTGGTGCAGGCTTCCTGCCCTGGTAGCCCTGGTGTAGCCTTCCTGCCCTGGTAGCCTTGGTGTAGCCTTCCTGCCCTGGTAGCCTTGGTGTAGCTTTCCTGCCCTAGTAGCCCTGGTAGCCCTGGTGTAGCCTTCCTGCCTTTGTAGCCTTGGAGTGGCATTCCAGCCCTGGTAGCCTTGGTGTAGCCTTCCTGCCCTGGTAGCCCTGGTATAGACTTCCTGCCCTGGTAGCCTTGGTGTAGCCTTCCTGCCCTGATAGCCCTGGTGTAGCCTTCCTGCCCTGGTAGCCCTGGTGCAGCCTTCCTGCCCTGGTAGCCTTGATGTAGCTTTCCTGCCCTGGTAGCCCTGGTGTATCCTTAGCCTTTAGCCCTGGTAGCCCTGGTGTATTCTTCCTGCCCTGGTAGCCCTGGTGTAGCCTTCCTGCCCTGGTAGCCTTGGTGTAGCCTTCCTGTCCTGGTAGCCCTAGTGTAGCCTTCGTGTCTTGATAGCTCTGGTGTAGCCTTCCTACCCTGGTAGCCTTGGTGTATTCTTCCTGCCCTGGTAGCCCTGGTGTAGCCTTTATGCCCTGATAGCCCTGGTGTATCCTTCTTGCCCTGTTAGCCCTGGTGCAGCCTTCCTGCCCTGGCAGCCCTGGTGTAGCCTTCCTGCCCTGGTAGCCCTGGTGCAGCCTTCCTGCCCTGGTAGCCCTGGTGTAGCCTTCCTGCCCTGGTAGCCTTGGTGTAGCCTTTATGCCCTGGTAGCCCTGGTGCAGCCTTCCTGCCCTGGTAGCCTTGGTGTAGCCTTTATGCCCTGGTAGCCCTGATGCAGCCTTCCTGCCCCCCTGGTAGCCCTGATGCAGCCTTCCTGCCCCCCTGGTAGCCTTGGTGTAGCCTTTATGCCCTGGTAGCCCTGGTGCTGCCTTCCTGCCCTGGTAGCCCTGGTGTAGCCTTCCTGCCCTGGTAGCCCTGGTGTAGCCTTCCTGCCCTGGTAGCCCTGGTAGCCTGGTAGCCCTGGTAGCCCTGGTAGCCCTGGTAGCCCTGGTAGCCCTGGTAGCCCTGGTAGCCCTGGTGCAGCCTTACTGTCCTGGTAGAGGGTACAAACAATGCTGTCTTGCCCCTGCTATGGGCTGCATCAGTATACTCACAATATGATGATGATGGTCATGGGAAGAGAATTCAGCGGATATTCTAATTTTTGGAACCCATAATAACTGTCCACTTTATCCTCATATCATACAGTTCTTTTTCTTACATATTTTCTAGCGGTAATTTCTGAGCGTTCTCCTATTTTTTTTTTCCAAAATTTTATTTGCATTGCTATAGGTTATATATACTCACCAGGAACCAAAATACAAATAAGGGCGCCTGGCCCCGATCTGTCTTCTTGCAAATAAAGGTTCGTTGAAATCTTACACCGTTCCTTTTGTTATGGGTCAGTTTCTCAGTGTTTTTTGTAAAAAATTTTTCGGTTACTCTAGAACTTACGCGGCGTTTAAATTTGCATGAAAATCATGTGTGGTGTGTGTAGCGGTCGGAGCCCTGGAACACGGGGTCACCATGTGTGGTGTGTGTAGCGGTCGGAGCCCTGGAACACGGGGTCACCATGTGTGGTGTGTGTAGCGGTCGGAGCCCCGGAACACGGGGTCACCATGTGTGGTGTGTGTAGCGGTCGGAGCCCCGGAACACGGGGTCACCATGTGTGTTGTGTGTAGCGGTCGGAGCCCTGGAACACGGGGTCACCATGTGTGGTGTGTGTAGCGGTCGGAGCCCCGGAACACGGGGTCACCATGTGTGGTGTGTGTAGCGGTCGGAGCCCCGGAACACGGGGTCACCATGTGTGGTGTGTGTAGCGGTCGGAAGCCCCGGAACACGGGGTCACCATGTGTGGTGTGTGTAGCGGTCGGAGCCCTGGAACACGGGGTCACCATGTGTGTTGTGTGTAGCGGCCGGAGCCCCGGAACACGGGGTCACCATGTGTGGTTGTGTAGCGGTCGGAGCCCTGGGAAAACGGGGTCACCAGTGTGGTGTGTGTAGCGGCCGGAGCCCCGGAACACGGGGTCCCCATGTGTGTGTGTGTAGCGGCCGGAGCCCTGGGAAAATGGGGTCACCATGTGGGGGTGTGTGTAGGCGGTCGGAGCCCTGGAACACGGGGTCACCATGTGTGTTGTGTGTAGCGGCCGGAGCCCTGGAACACGGGGTCACCATGTGTGGTGTGTGTAGCGGCCGGAGCCCCGGAACACGGGGTCACCATGTGTGGTGTGTGTAGCGGCCGGAGCCCCGGAACATGGGGTCACCATGTGTGGTGTGTGTAGCGGTCGGAGCCCTGGAACACGGGGTCACCATGTGTGGTGTGTGTAGCGGCCGGAGCCCTGGAACATGGGGTCACCATGTGTGGTGTGTGTAGCGGTCGGAGCCCTGGAACATGGGGTCACCATGTGTGTTGTGTGTAGCGGCCCCGGGGCCTGGAAAATGGGGTCACCATGTGTGGTGTGTGTAGCGGCCGGAGCCCTGGAACATGGGGTCACCATGTGTGTTGTGTGTAGCGGTCGGAGCCCTGGAACACGGGGTCACCATGTGTGGTGTGTGTAGCGGCCGGAGCCCTGGAACATGGGGTCACCATGTGTGGTGTGTGTAGCGGCCGGAGCCCTGGAAACACGGGGTTTACCATGTGTGTTTGTGTGTAGCGGCCGGAGCCCCGGAACACGGGGTCACCATGTGTGGTGTGTGTAGCGGCCGGAGCCCCGGAACACGGGGTCACCATGTGTGGTGTGTGTAGCGGCCGGAGCCCTGAAACACGGGGTCACCATGTGTGGTGTGTGTAGCGGCCGGAGCCCCGGAACATGGGGTCACCATGTGTGTTGTGTGTAGCGGGCCCGGAGCCCCGGAACACGGGGTCACCATGTGTGGTGTGTGTAGCGGCCGGAGCCCCGGAACACGGGGGGTTTCCATGTGTGGTGTGTGAGCGGCCGGGCCCCGGAACACGGGGTTACCATGTGTGGTGTGTGTAGCGGCCGGAGCCCCGGAACACGGGGTTACCATGTGTGGTGTGTGTAGCGGCCGGAGCCCCGGAAAACGGGGTCACATGTGTGGTGTGTGTAGCGGCCGGAGCCCCGGAACACGGGGTCACCCTGTGTGGTGGGGTGTAGCGGCCGGAAGCCCTGGAACATAGGGTCACCATGTGTGGTGTGTGTAGCGGCCGGAAACCCTGGAACACGGGGTCACCCCTGTGTGGTGTGTGTTTGCGGCCGGAGCCATGGAACAGGGGTCACCATGTGTGGTGTGTGTAGCGGCCGGAGCCCCGGAACACGGGGTCACCATGTGTGGTGTGTGTAGCGGTCGGAGCCCTGGAACACGGGGTCACCATGTGTGTTGTGTGTAGCGGCCGGAGCCCTGGAACACGGGGTCACCATGTGTGGTGTGTGTAGCGGCCGGAGCCCCGGAACACGGGGTCACCATGTGTGGTGTGTGTACGGCCGGAGCCCTGAAAAACGGGGTCACCAGTGTGGGTGTGTTAGCGGGCCCGGAGCCCCGGAACATGGGGGTCACCAGTGTGTTGTTTTGTTTGCGGGCCCGGGGCCCCGGAACACGGGTCACCATGTGTGGTGTGTGTAGCGGCCGGAGCCCCGGAACACGGGGTCACCATGTGTGGTGTGTGTAGCGGCCGGAGCCCTGGAACATGGGGTCACCATGTGTGGTGTGTGTAGCGGCCGGAGCCCCGGAACACGGGGTTACCATGTGTGGTGTGTGTAAACGGCCGGAGCCATTTGGGAAAATGGGGTCACCATGTGTGGTGTGTGTAGCGGCCGGAGCCCCGGAACACGGGGTCACCATGTGTGGTGTGTGTAGCGGCCGGAGCCCTGGAACATGGGGTCACCATGTGTGGTGTGTGTAGCGGCCGGAGCCCTGGAACACGGGGTCACCATGTGTGTTGTCTGTAGCGGCCGGAGCCCTGGAACATGGGGTCACCATGTGTGGTGTGTGTAGCGGCCGGAGCCCTGGAACACGGGGTCACCATGTGTGGTTTTGTGTAGCGGCCCGGAAACCCTGGAACAAAGGGGTCACCATGTGTGGTGTGTGTAGCGGCCGGAGTCCCGGAACACGGGGTCACCATGTGTGGTGTGTGTAGCGGCCGGAGCCCCGGAACATGGGGTCACCATGTGTGTTGTGTGTAGCGGCCGGAGCCCCGGAACACGGGGTCACCATGTGTGTTGTGTGTAGCGCCCGGAGCCCTGGAACATGGGGTCACCATGTGTGGTGTGTGTAGGGGCCGGAGCCCTGGAACATGGGGTCACCATGTGTGGTGTGTGTAGCGGCCGGAGCCCTGGAACACGGGGTTACCATGTGTGGTGTGTGTAGCGGCCGGAGCCCTGGAACATGGGGTCACCATGTGTGGTGTGTGTAGCGGCCGGAGCCCCGGAACACGGGGTCACCATGTGTGTTGTGTGTAGCGGCCGGAGCCCTGGAACATGGGGTCACCATGTGTGGTGTGTGTAGCGGCCGGAGCCTTGGAACATGGGGTCACCATGTGTGGTGTGTGTAGCGGCCGGAGCCCTTTGGAACACGGGGTCACCATTTTGTGGTGTGTGTAGCGGCCGGAGCCCTGGAACATGGGGGGCACCCTGTGTGGTGTGTGTAGCGGCCGGAGCCCTGGAACAGGGGTCACCATGTGTGGTGTGTGTAGCGGCCGTAGCCCTGGAACACGGGTCACCAGTTGGGTGTGTGTAGCGGCCGGAGCCCGAAACACGGGGTCACCCTGTGTGGTGTGTGTAGCGGGCCGGAGCCCCCGGGAAAACGGGGTTACCATGTGTGGTGTGTGTAGCGGCCCGGGGCCCCGGAACACGGGGTCCCATGTGTTGGTGTGTGTAGCGGCCGGAACCCTGGAACGGGATCACCATGTGGGTGTGTGTGTAGCGTCGGAGCCCCCGGGAAAACGGGGTCACCATGTGTGTTGTGTTAGCAGGGCCCGGGGCCCTGGAACACGGGGTCACCATGTGTGGTGTGTGTAGCGGCCGAAGCCCCGGAACACGGGGTCACCATGAGTGGTGTGTGTAGCGGCCGGAGCCCCGGAACACGGGGTCGCCAAGTGTGGTGTGTGTAGCGGCCGGAGCCCCGGAACACGGGGTCACCATGTATGGTGTGTGTAGCGGCCGGAGCCCCGGAACACAGGGTCACCATGTGTGGTGTGTGGGAGCGGCCGGAGCCCCGGAACACGGGGTCACCCTGTGTTTGGGGTGTGTAGCAGCCGGAGCCCCGGAACACGGGGTCACCATGTGTGGTGTGTGTAGCGGCCGGAGCCCCGGAACACGGGGTCACCATGTGTGGTGTGTGTAGCGGCCGGAGCCCTGGGACACGGGGTCACCATGTGTGGTGTGTGTAGCGGCCGGAGCCCCGGAACACGGGGTCACCATGTGTGGTGTGTGTAGCGGCCGGAGCCGTGGAACACGGGGTCACCATGTGTGGTGTGTGTAGCGGCCGGAGCCCCGGAACACGGAGTCACCATGTGTGGTGTGTGTAGCGGCCGGAGCCCCGGAACACGGGGTCACTATGTGTGGTGTGTGTAGCGGCCGGAGCCCCGGAACACGGGGTCACCATGTGTGGTGTGTGTAGCGGCCGGAGCCCCGGAACACGGGGTCACATAGTGAAAGGAACTGCGACAAGCTTCTTGTCACAGTCACTTTTTTTTTTTTTGCGACCGTCAATATAAATGTAGATTTCATAATATCGAGAATATAATACGGACATTATGCAAGAATGATGCCACATATCCACTATGGCAGGACAGGAGGGACAGGAGCCGTAGTGGGGAAACAAGTGTAGTGAAAGATAAGATAAATCCAATATTGCAAACAAGAAATACAACAGGAAATAGCAAACAAGAGGACTCCACTAGCAATAGTGAGGATATATTACCGAAAACAAATGGCGGGAGCTCCATTGTTGGTGCTAGGGAGGATAGAAGTAAGACAGGGAAACATGCACCAACAGGGAATACAGTCACAGAAACCCAAGGCAAACGGAAACCAAGCCTGTGCACATACTATGCACTTGGTATCTGCAGACATGGGAAATCTGGAAAAACAGATGGGACGTGCAACTATGACCACCCTAGAAAATGCCGTGCCCATATGACAACAGGAAAATGCAAACTCCCCTTTCCCGTAACTTTTTCACCCTGAAATGTGTACCTCTTCAGTACAGGAAAGACTGTGCTATAACTTAAATTGCCAGGCACACCATCTAAAGGGACACAAAGATACAAAACTCCAGGCCATGGGAAAAACCCGGGTAGCCACAGCCACCACGAGGGAGAGGTTTTTTTTAGTGCCAGGAAGGAAAAAAAAACTGGCAGGAAATGGCAGAAATCGTACACCAAATCCAGTCATTCCTGGAGTGGAACCACAGTCGATGGCCTCCACTCCAAACCAACAGATACAGATACTAATGCCGGAAAAAAAATCCCCCCAGTACCAACAATACCACCAGTCCGATGACATTCTTATTTGCAAATATACAGGGTCTAAAGCCAGCAACAAACAACAAAATACCTTTCATCCGTGGACTGCTTGCAGAGGCAAAGGCAATGTTCGCGGCTTTCACTGAGACCCACATAAAGGATCACTTAGACAACGAAATATGGATCCCAGGTTACAACCTATACAGATGTGACAGAGTGAACAGGCAAAAAAAGGGGGGGGGGGTTGGCCTGTACATTGCAGAGTCACTTGTTTGCACAGAACTGCTTAATGCCTCAAATGATGTACTGGAAGTTTTAGCGGTAAAGGTCGAGAACCAAAACCTAGTCATTGTGGTAGTCTACAAGTCTCCGGATGCAACATCCCAGCAATTCCAGGAACAGCTGTTAAAAATTGACCACTGTCTGGAAAATCTTCCAGCTCCTGCACCCAACATCTTGCTCCTGGGGGATTTCAACTTAAGGCACCTAAAATGGAGGAATATAGCAAATAATATTGTTGCAGTAATAACACCAGGAGGCAGCTCTGATGAAAACTCACACTCACACGAACTTTTAAATCTCAACACAAAATTCAATTTAAACCAGCAAATAATAGAGCCTACTAGAATGGAGAATACACTAGACCTCATCTTCACTAACAATGATGATCTGATAAGAAATGTCACCATATCAAAAACAATATACTCAGATCACAACATAATTGAGGTTCAGACATGTAAGCGCAGAGCCCCAGACCGACAAAATGAGATTAGTCACGAGGGAGCATTCACCAAATTCAACTTCAATAACAAAAACATAAAGTGGGACCAAGAAAACCAAGTCCTAATCGATATAAGCTGGGAAGATATACTAAGCAACACAGACCCCAACTTATGCCTAGAACAGATTAACTTGGTGGCACTCGATGTATGCGCAAGACTTATTCCTCTAAGAAAAAGGAGGAGTAGATGTAAAATAGAAAGAGACAGGCGCTCCCTTTACAGGCGACGGAAAGGAATAACAGAGCGGCTAAAAGAGGTCAATATATCTGAAATGCGTAGGGAGACACTGGTCAGAGAAATAGCAAACATCGAACTTAAGCTAAAGGAATCTTATAGGAGTCAGGAATCGCGGGAAGAACTAAAAGCCATAAATGAAATCGAAAGAAACGCAAAGTATTTCTTCTCCTATGCCAAATCAAAGTCGAGAACAACGTCCAGTATTTGGTCCTTACTTAAACAAGATGGGTCCTACACAGATGACAGCAAGGAAATGAGTGAGCTACTCAAGTCCCAATATGACTCAGTTTTTAGCAAGCCACTAACCAGACTGAGAGTCGAAGATCAAAATGAATTTTTTATGAGAGATCCACAGAATTTGGTTAACACAAGCCTATCTGATGTTATCCTGACGCCAAATGACTTCGAACAGGCGATAAATGACATGCCCATGCACTCTGCCCCAGGACCAGACTCATGGAACTCCGTGTTCATCAAGAACTGCAAGAAGCCCCTATCACGAGCCTTTACCATTCTATGGAGAGGGAGCATGGACACGGGGGTCGTCCCACAGTTACTAAAAACAACAGACATAGCCCCACTCCACAAAGGGGGCAGTAAAGCAACAGCAAAGAACTACAGACCGATAGCACTAACATCCCATATCATAAAAATCTTTGAAAGAGTCCTAAGAAGCAAGATCACCACCCATCTAGAAACCCATCAGTTACACAACCCAGGGCAACATGGGTTTAGAACAGGTCGCTCCTGTCTGTCTCAACTATTGGATCACTACGACAAGGTCATAGATGCACTAGAAGACAAAAAGAATGCAGATGTAATATATACAGACTTTGCAAAAGCCTTCGACAAGTGTGACCATGGCGTAATAGCGCACAAAATGCGTGCTAAAGGAATAACAGGAAAAGTCGGTCGATGGATCTATAATTTCCTCACTAACAGAACACAGAGAGTAGTAGTCAACAGAGTAAAGTCCGAGGCAGGCACGGTGGAAAGCTCTGTTCCACAAGGCACAGTACTCGCTCCCATCTTGTTCCTCATCCTCATATCTGACATAGACAAGGATGTCAGCCACAGCACCGTGTCTTCCTTTGCAGATGACACCCGAATCTGCATGACAGTGTCTTCCATTGCAGACACTGCAAGGCTCCAGGCGGACATCAACCAAATCTTTCAGTGGGCTGCAGAAAACAATATGAAGTTCAACGATGAGAAATTTCAATTACTCAGATATGGTAAACACGAGGAAATTAAATCTTCATCAGAGTACAAAACAAATTCTGGCCACAAAATAGAGCGAAACACCAACGTCAAAGACCTGGGAGTGATCATGTCGGAGGATCTAACCTTCAAGGACCATAACATTGTATCGATCGCATCTGCTAGAAAAAATGACAGGATGGATAATGAGAACCTTCAAAACGAGGGATGCCAAGCCCATGATGACACTCTTCAGGTCACTTGTTCTATCTAGGCTGGAATATTGCTGCACACTAACAGCACCTTTCAAGGCAGGTGAAATTGCTGACCTAGAAAATGTACAGAGAACCTTCACGGCGCGCATAACGGAGATAAAACACCTCAATTACTGGGAGCGCTTGAGGTTCCTGAACCTGTATTCCCTGGAACGCAGGCGGGAGAGATACATGATTATATACACCTGGAAAATCCTAGAGGGACTAGTACCGAACTTGCACACGAAAATCACTCACTACGAAAGCAAAAGACTTGGCAGACGATGCAACATCCCCCCCAATGAAAAGCAGGGGTGTCACTAGCACGTTAAGAGACCATACAATAAGTGTCAGGGGCCCGAGACTGTTCAACTGCCTCCCAGCATACATAAGGGGGATTACCAACAGACCCCTGGCAGTCTTCAAGCTGGCACTGGACAAGAACCTAAAGTCGGTTCCTGATCAGCCGAGCTGTGGCTCGTACGTTGGTTTGCGTGCAGCCAGCAGTAACAGCCTGGTTGATCAGGCTCTGATCCACCAGGAGGCCTGGTCACAGACCGGGCCGCGGGGGCGTTGACCCCTGGAACTCTCTCCAGGTAAACTCCAGGTATGGCACCCACATGTTGCTGGTGTTGCATGAAGGGTTACTACAACCCAGCATGGTAAGCCTTGAAGACGGTGGGCGGGCACTAAGGTCACAGCCAACCATCACGCCCCGTGGCATGTAGAAAGTCACAGGTGTGACTCAGATGATCCGAAGGTCACACGCCTTTGTTGCTGTATTCACCTATTTGTGGTTTCATAGCTCCTGACACCGCCTTTTCACTGATCACTACTAAGTCCTCTCTCTCCCTGCTCTATGTGCTATCAAACCTCGTCTTAAAACTATGTATGGTTCCTGCCTCCACTACGTCACTTTCCAGACTATTCCATTTTCTGGCAACTCTATGACTAAAGAAATACTTCCTAACATCCCCCTGACTCCTCTGATTCTTCAACTTCCAATTGTGACCCCTTGTTTCTGTGCCCCATCTCTGGAACATCCTGTGTTTGTCCACCTTGTCAATTCCTAACAGTATTTTATTTGTCGTTATCGTGCCTTCTGTAACCCTCCTGTCCTCCAGTGTCGTCAGGCCGATTTCCCCTAACCTTTCTTCGTAGGACATTCTCCTTAGCTTTGGGACTAGTCTTGTTGCAAACCTTTGCACTTTCTCTAATTTCTTGACGTACTTGATCAGGTGTGGGTTCCAAACTGGTGCTACATATTCCAGTATGGGCCTGACGTACATGGTGTACAGTCTTGAACGAGTCCTTATTGAGGTATCGGAACGCTATTCTTAGGTTTGCCAGGCGCCCATATGCTTCAGTAGTTATCTGGTTGGTGTACGCTTCAGGAGATGTGCTCGGTATTATAATCACCCCAAGATCCTTTTCCCTTGAGTGAGGTTTGCAGTCTTTGGCCACCTAACCTATACTCTGTCTGCGGTCTTCTTTGCCCTTTCCCGATCTTCATGACTGCATTTGGCGGGGTCAAATTCGAGGAGCCAGTTGCTGGACTAGGCTTGCAGGCTGTCCAGGTCTCTTTGTAGTTCTGCCTGATCCTCATCCGATTTAATTCTCCTCACTAATTTCACATCATCTGCAAACAGGGGCACTTCTGAGTCTATCCCTTCCGTCATGTCATTCACATATGCCAAAAATAGTACTCGTCCTAGGAAAGACCCATGTGGAACCCCGCTCGTCACAGGCGCCCACTCTGACACCTCATCACGTACCATGACTCGTTGGTGCTGTGTTTACACATGTGTTGGACCAATAAATCCCACTTCATGGCCACATTGTTTGGCGTTTTCTTTCAGTTTTGTTGTTGACAATTCAAAAACATGATTTTGGTGGTTAATATGTATCTCTCTGGTAAAATGGTACACACCTGAAACAGTGCGACTTTTTTTGGTATGTCGTTCTCACTAATTTAATCATATAAAATTTCATCTGTGACTAAAGATTCTTGATGCGTTCGTTTAATTAAAGTAATGAAACATTTTGGAAAGTGTTAAGCGGAAAGATATACAGTATAGCAACCTTGTTGGCAGAAATAATCTCCATGAGCTATCTGCGCTGTTATGTCTGCTATTTCATTAGTAAGATCTTTTAAAATGTTTTAATTACTCTTCGGTAAAACTTTTTTGTCTTCATGATGCAACCAAATGTACTTCTTGGAAGTTTGACATTGAGAAGTCCTGTCTGGTAGGTTAAGTGACTTTCTCCCACCCTACTGATGAGACGGTCAAGGACAACTTGTGCCTCATTCGTCGCTCACCCGCTGACTATTACAATTTACTGCTGAAGTCGTCTCCCTTCGTTCTCTGGCACACTTTTCAAATTGCTTGGAACATTGACCATAGGCTTTATTGCAGACCTCTGAATCACTGATCACCTGACAGAAAGTTGCAACACAGTACTCACTCAGCTGACTCCCAGACGAATGAATACCTTCACGGTGAATATTTTGGAACGCTCCACTGTCTGTTCAGGCACAACCTTCTTTCAGTATCCCCATTACACATTTATGCTATTGAACTTGTTACTTGTGACTTTAATTAATGATGTTAAATTTATAATCAAAATGGTATTTTATTTACATCAAATAAAATGCAACCGACAGTTTTTACAAACATCTGTATTGATCCCAGATGCACAAGTAACACCTAACACCTATCATGTTCTTCCACCACACATGAAACAGAGGAATCTTCTTTCTACAGGCAAGGCTCCAAGCTCTTCCCTGTGTCCATTTCCGCCAAGGTGCTACTAAAGATATTCACGGTCTGCCATCCGCCTTCCACAAGAAGGGCTCCAAACTCTCTCCAGAATCCGCAGTCTCTCATGTCCTCCTTTCTGTTTATGAGAAGGTCGACACTGAGGGAGCAAGGCAACTCATCGTATTCTAATCAAAATTACATTTATGGAAGAAAAAAATCTCTTCATATGTTGATAAGAATATTTTTTTACTCAGATGTAGCATTTTTCGAACGATATATATTTTGATATCGATTTCCTCACTGATAATACTGCCCAAGCTCTCTAAACTTATCTCTGATTCTACAGATGTACTGTAACTTTAATAAAACAATATATCACCCATTATATATAAGCTGATCACGTACTCTCACTACCACTACAATATTATTCACTAATTCTAAAAAGCGGAAAACGTTCCCAAATATATTTAAGGTAACAAGTTTTCGACACTACAGGTAAGTAAAGACTCCACAGATATCCATAACTACAAGATAATTTCTAACTTGTCATTATAATATGAATAAATGTACGCATTCATAACTAGATATGATATTGTGGAAAGAGACACGTATTCACAGGTTAATACATCTTATAAAGAAAAGTTTCACCACGAGTGGGTTTTACTTCAGACGTGAAGACGTCAGTAATGGTTCAATGTTTATTTATTAAATGCCTTAATCTGCTTATGTCTCTTTCCACAACTTGACGGTATTATTATACCAGTTCAACAATTATAATATTGTTAATCCTTGCCAGTTTGGCTTCAAGCCAAGATAAAGGATGAATGATGCAGTAATACATTGCTTCAGTCATTCATCTCTAGAAAATAAAGATTATCAAATGGGTCTCTTTATTGCCCAAAGAAAGCTTTTGATCCAGTAGACAGCAGCAGCGTGCTACTTAAACTGTTATTAAATCCGAGACTGGCTTTCCCATAAATAAAATCCTGTTTTATCGACAGACACTAACATGTTAATATTATTGACAATACATTATCCGTTCAGTCTATCAACATTTGGGTGTTGATTGATTCTGTTATTTCTCATCGACATCAATAATCTTTTGTCATCTCAGATCTAAATCATATAAGTCGTCAACACTTACTAAGTAACCCATCACGATGTCCACTTGGATGACAACCAGTAAATTCACATTAAATATTAACAACATCTTCTTCGTGGTTTTGAGAAGAACAGATAAAAAAATAAATGCATTGGAATCAATGCATTTATTTCTTGGAACTGTTAAGCTCAGTTTTTTCCAACCAGAAAGTTTACTTCTGGTTATGGCATAACAATTATGGTCAGAGAGTTTGGAGTGTAAAAAATTGTCATCAATAAATCTTATTTTAATGAAGTATCTATATATTATACAACTTAAGGTAAATAATAATAATATACGAATATATCGTATATTGGCTAAGAACACTTATGTTTGTTCTATATTATCAGAATAATATATAAGCCTTAAACTACATAGTTGGGAAGAGACCATGAATATAACATATGTACAGAGATTACGTCAGAGTATAATATCTAATTTCCAATTTGGGATCAGTCAGATTAAGCCAAGTCAAGATAACCGACCAGTGTCAGTTTACCAGAGAGGAGCAGGAGTGTTGATTCCTGGCTGGCAGTTCCTCATTGCTTCTCCCTCAACCTTGAGCGTGCAGGTCAGGTCGGTTAAGTGGTATGACTACCAACACCTAGTAGAGCATTTGAACCGAAAGGGAAAGGGGTTTACCTGGAGAGGGTTTGGGGGGTCAACGCCCCCGCGGCCCGGTCTGAGACCAACTCTCATGGTGGATCAGGGTCTGATCAACCAGGCTGTTACTGCTGGCCGCGCGCAAGCTGACGTACAAACCACAGCCCGGTTGGTCAGTTACTAACTTTAGGGGCCTGTCCAGTGCTTTCTTGAAGACAGCCAGGGGTCTATTGATAACTCCCTTTATGTATGCTGGGAGGCAGTTGAACAGTCTTAGGCCCCGGACACTTGCTGTGTTGTCTCTCAATGTACCTGTGGCGCCCCTGCTTTTCATCGGGGGAATGTTGCATCTCCTTCCAAGTCTTTTGCTTTCATAGGGAGTGATTTTCGTGTGTAGGTTTGGTACCAATCTCTCCAGGACCTTCCAAGTATATATTATCATGTATCTCTCTCGCCTGCGTTCGAGGGAATACAGATCAAGGACCTTCAACCGTTCCCAGTAGTTTAGGTGCCTTATCGTACTTATGTGTGCCGTGAAAGTTATTTGTACACTCTCCAGGTCTGCAATGTCACCAGCCTTGAAGGGGGCCGTTAGTGTACAGCAGTATTACAGCCTAGAGAGCACAAGCGATTTGAAGAGAATCATCATGGGCTTGGCGTCGCTAGTTTGATTATAACCACTGAACATTAACCTTATGCTGGTACACAGACTGACTGGTATTTTACTACACCTTTAACTTAGCCTATCGTGGCCACATAACATATAAATAATAATAAGCCTTAATAATACAGGGACGTTCATTTCCAATTTAGTTATTAAAGGAAACGACCGCAATGTAATATTAAAGAAAGAGTAATAATAGGGGCAACGTAGCAGAGGCGTAACAGAATCAAGAAAGAAACGGAGAACCAGTTGCAAAACAACATCGCAACTAAATAAAAACACTGAATCAAAAATTATTAAGGTATATAGACAGACTGGTAATAAATGACCATAATTTTTAAAGGGGTGGACCGGTAAGCCAGCGGAAGGCCTCGGTCAGATGACCAAAAGCTCCAAAGGCGGGTCATCATCTGACTAAGACCCGCGTCAGGAAACATTTGTCCTGTTTCCTGACGAACCTTACCTAACCTAACCTAACTGAATCAAAGTCACTATACAGCCACATGAGAAGGAAAATACGAGGAAGGGTCGGGTAATTAGACTAAAAGAGAGTAGGTGATCTACTCGCGGTAAACTACGAAGAAAGAAATTTTTGTTTCTTCACGATACAATAAGGAACAGTTCCAGGAATGAAAAGACTAGAAAACTGCACAGAACTATCAAGCGTTGTAAAGACAGAGGAGGAAGTGTAAGTGTTGCAGAAAGATATGACCTCATCATAAGTAATGTTACAAGACATGATATCACCTTTGATGTTGAAGGAAGTAGCAGCAGCGCTCAGAATACCATTATTATGAGTATATAATAATTATAGACCACAGAGAGAATAATGGCAAAGTTCTGAAAACGACAATTGTAATTTAAGTCCTAAATAAATAAGATAAACAGTTACTTAAATATAGCCAGAATACATGATGAAAATATAAAATAAAGCGATAATATATAAGAAGTACAGTGTCTGTACTCTGAAGGAGAGGTGTTAATGTTACAGTTTTATAACTGTAGTGCAAGTGTGCCTCTGGTAAGACAGTGAATGTGTGAACGATTATGAAAGTTTTTCTTTTTTGGGTCACCCTGCCTTGGTTAATAATGTATATACATATATATATATATATATATATGTATATACATATATACTATATATATATATATATATATATATATATATATATATATATATATATATATATGTGTGTATATATATATATATATTATATATATATATATATATATATATATATATATATATATATATATATATATATATATATATATATATATGTCGTGCCGAATATGTAAAACTGGTCAATTAGCAAGAACTCATTTAAAATTAAGTCATTTCTAAAATTTTCTCTTACACGTTTAAAGATATATTTTTTTCATTAATGTTGATGTAAAAATTTATAATTTTGCACCAAAAGAAACTTAGAAAACTTACCTAACCTTATTATAACAAGCGCAATTTATTTTAGCCTAACCCAACTAAATATAATTTAGATTTGTTTACAATAATTTAATACTAAACAAACACAGTGAAATATATTTTTTTCGTTAGGTTGAGAATGATTTTGGGAAAACTATTGCATACACAAATTTTTTCTTGTCCTATATGGCAAGATGAGCGTTACTATTTAAGCCAAGATCGCGAGTTCTGCCTATTCGGCACGACATATATATAATATATATATATATATATATATATATATATATATATATATATATATATATATATATATATATATATATATCTTGGCTTAAATAGCAACGTTCATCTTGCCATATAGGACAAGTGAAAATTTGTGTATGCAATAATTTTGCCAAAATCATTCTGAACCTAACGAAAAAATATATTTCACTGTGTTTGTTTAGTATTAAATTACTGTAAACAAATCTAAAATATATTTAGTTGGAGACCTGGTGTTTACCTGGAGAGAGTTCCGGGGGTCAACGCCCCCGCGGCCCGGTCTGTGACCAGGCCTCCTGGTGGATCAGAGCCTGATCAACCAGGCTGTTGCTGCTGGCTGCACGCAAACCAACGTACGAGCCACAGCCCGGCTGATCCGGAACTGACTTTAGGTGCTTGTCCAGTGCCAGCTTGAAGACTACCAGGGGTCTGTTGGTAATCCCCCTTATGTGTGCTGGGAGGCAGTTGAACAGTCTCGGGCCCCTGACACTTATTGTATGGTCTCTTTACGTGCTAGTGACACCCCTGCTTTTCATTGGGGGGATGGTGCATCGTCTGCCAAGTCTTTTGCTTTCGTAGTGAGTGATTTTCGTGTGCAAGTTCGGTACTAGTCCCTCTAGGATTTTCCAGGTGTATATAATCATGTATCTCTCCCTCCTGCGTTCCAGGGAATACAGGTTTAGGAACCTCAAGCGCTCCCAGTAATTGAGGTGTTTTATCTCCGTTATGCGCGCCGTGAAAGTTCTCTGTACATTTTCTAGGTCGGCAATTTCACCTGCCTTGAAAGGTGCTGTTAGTGTGCAGCAATATTCCAGCCTAGACAGAACAAGTGACCTGAAGAGTGTCATAATGGGCTTGGCCTCCCTAGTTTTGAAGGTTCTCATTATCCATCCTGTCATTTTTCTAGCAGATGCGATTGATACAACGTTATGGTCCTTGAAGGTGAGATCCTCCGACATGATCACTCCCAGGTCTTTGACGTTGGTGTTTCGCTCTATTTTGTGGCCAGAATTTGTTTTGTACTCTGATGAAGATTTAATTTCCTCATGTTTACCATATCTGAGTAATTGAAATTTCTCATCGTTGAACTTCATATTGTTTTCTGCAGCCCACTGAAAGATTTGGTTGATGTCCGCCTGGAGCCTTGCAGTGTCTGCAATGGAAGACACTGTCATGCAGATTCGCGTGTCATCTGCAAAGGAAGACACGGTGCTGTGGCTGACATCCTTGTCTATGTCGGATATGAGGATGAGGAACAAGATGGGAGCGATTTACTGTGCCTTGTGGAAAAAGAGCTTTTCACCGTAGCTGCTCGGACTTTACTCTGTTGACGACTACTCTCTGTGTTCTGTTAGTGAGGAAATTATAGATCCATCGACCGACTTTTCCTGTTATTCCTTTAGCACGCATTTTGTGCGCTATTACGCCATGGTCACACATGTCGAAGGCTTTTGCAAAGTCTGTATATATTACATCTGCATTCTTTTTGTCTTCTAGTGCATTTAGGACCTTGTCGTAGTGATCCAATAGTTGAGACAGACAGGAGCGACCTGTTCTAAACCCATGTTGCCCTGGGTTGTGTAACTGATGGGTTTCTAGATGGGTGGTGATCTTGTTGGGTTAGGCTAAAATAAATTGTTCTTGTTATAATAAGGTTAAGTAAGCTTTCTAAGATTCTTTTGGTGCAAAATTAAATTTTTTTATATTAACACTAATGAAAAAAATATATCTTTAAACGTATAAGAGAAAATTTTAGAAAGGACTTAATTTTAAACGAGTTCTTGCTAACTGACCAGTATTACATATTCGGCACGACTATATTATATATATATATATATATATATATTATATATATATATATATATATATATATATATATATATATATATATATATATATATATATATATATATATTTTATTTATTTATTATCACACTGACCGATTCCCACCAAGGCAGGGTGGCCCGAAAAAGAAAAACTTTCACCATCATTCACTCCATCACTGTCTTGCCAGAAGGGTGCTTTACACTACAGTTTTTAAACTGCAACATTAACACCCCTCCTTCAGAGTACAAGCACTGTACTTCCCATCTCCAGGACTCAAGTCCGGCCTGCCGGTTTCCGTGAACCCCTTCATAAATGTTACTTTGCTCACACTCCAACAGCACGTCAAGTATTAAAAACCATTTGTCTCCATTCACTCCTATCAAACACGCTCACGCATGCTGCTGGAAGTCCAAGCCCCTCGCAAAACAAAACCTCCTTTCCCCCCCCTCCCCCCAAACCCCTTTCCTGGGGGCCCAAACCCCCAACCCCCCCTTTCCCTTTCCCCACTCAAACTGAAAACACCTTGAATTTAAATTCGGTTTCGCTCCATTCTCTCCACATGCCCCGAACCACCCCAAAAAACCCCTTTCCCTCACCCTCTGGCAACATTTTGGGTTTAACCCCCGCATATAAAATAAAATATTAAAAAATATATTTTAAATATATATTATAAAAATTTTTTAAAATATATATAAATAAATATGAAAATATATATATATTTAAATATATAAAAATTTTATATTTTATATGCAATAAATCACAGAAAAACAGGTGATTTTTAAATATCAAAACAACCAAATGTGAAAGAAAGGAATTTTCCAAGCACTTTCATGACTCCCAAAACCTTATCAAGGAACAATAAAAAGTAAAGAATCAAAGGAGAGTATAAAAAGGGGTAGCCCACACCTCTCTATCAACCCACAACCCCCCTACGGGGAGACAGCGGGCCCGCCGGCCGAACTAACAGGTCCCCCAACCACAACCCACCATCAAACTATTTTTTAACCCAAAAAATTTAAAAATTTTAAAAAAATTAAATTATTTGCCCCAATGTATTTTTAAAAATTTTCCCAAATTCTTTTAAAATTAATAAAAGGGATCAAAATTTTATAAACCAAAGGAAAAAATTTCAAAATTATTGTCAAAACTGCTTTTTATGAACAAATTAAATTTATATTCCTGTCGACCATGGATTTGTTTTGATACACTTTCTAAAACTTTTTAAAAATAAATTTTAAAAGGTTTAAAATCTCTTACATGAATAAATAGGGGCCCCGGGAATCTTGTCCAGTTCTAAGGGGCTATTTTTAAATGTTTTTTTTAATCTTAGTTCAAATTTTTTTACCATTTTGCCCCGTAATAAACTTTATGGGAAAAATTTTAAAAAGGAATCTTATAACACTCCATCACTTTTGGGGGGGGAATTTCTTATCAAAATTTTTTTTTAACTGTGTTTTCAAGATTTTTAAATCCCAACTTTAATTTTAAAAAAGATTTAAGAAAAGGGGCCATATCAACCAAGTTTTCTTTAAAGGGGAGAACCAACTTTTTTTTTTTAGTTAAAATAAGAACAAATAAAATTTTTTAAAATTTTTTATTTCTTGGGTAAATTTTTTTTGGGATGGGGGGTTTGTGTAAAGGGCCCTTCAATTTGGGGCCCGGGGGGCCCTTTCGTCTCGGCCCAAAATTGTTGTGGGATCTGAAGGAGGTGGGGGCAAACCCCTTTAAATATTTCCCCCTTTGATGTTTTAAACCTTTCTTTGGGTTTCCTTTTGTTTAAATGTGATATTCACAAAAGCGTTTTGGAAAATTCCTATTCTTACACAGTGGGTTGTTTTGCATATAAAATATATAAAATATTAATATATATAATAAAATATATATATTATTAATATATATTATAAAAATATATATATATTATATATTTATAATATTTTATAAAATATATAAATATATTAGGTAGTGGGGTTTTGGTGAAAAAGCAACCACCCGGGGGAAGTACAAAACCATTTTTCCAGATGACTTTAAACAAAAACCGGTAACGTTTTGCAAGGGAATTGGTTTTTTTTTAAAAGGAAAAATTTTCTTGCTCCCTTCCTATTTTACATTTGGGGTCACATTTCACAGACACGCACTTTCATATATATTTTCATAAAACGGGTTTTTTCCCCTTTTTTTTAAATAGCTCTTGCCTTTTTAAAATTTTCTTCTATTTTTCCTTTGGGGAAAGGGTGGAAAAGAATCTTTTCTTCCGTAAGCCATGCGGGGCCGTATGAGGCGACAAAAAATGCCGGGAAAACGGGCTAGTAACCCTTCCCTGTAACATTTACTAAAAAAGAGAAGAAGAAAAACTTAAAAAACTGGGTGTTTAAATGTGCGGGGTTTGTAGGGGGCGGATGACAAAACAGATGATTGCTGATGTTATGAATGAAAAGGGATTTGGGATGCCCGGGGCCCTAACGAAAAAAAATTTTAAGGGGGGAAGGAGGGGTTTCAGTGGGGGGAAAAAAAATGGGTTAAAAATCTGGATATCTGAAAAAGTTTAGAGAAAAGGGAAAGGGGGGAAGCGGGTAATGTTAAATGATCATTAAAAAGGGAAAAAGAAATATAAATGTGAAAATTCAAAAATTTAATTGGTTTAAAGAAAAGGTTTGGGAAATGCGGGGAAGGGGCAAAAATAAGCGTGAAAGGGCCCTGAGAAAAAGAGGAATGCAGAGGAAAGAAAAAGATTTTGGGAAAATTTTAAAGGGTGAATGTATAAAAAAGCCTTTGCCCCAAAGTGAGAGAGTAATTTGGGGTGGGGGAAACCTGAATGCTAAAGTAGGAGAAACTTTTTAGAGAGGGTTTTGGTGGGTAAGTTTGGGGTGGCCGGGTTTGTAAATAAAAGGGGAAGCCCTTTGTTTAGGAACTTTGTAAAAAAAGGGGGGTTTAATTTTAAGGTAATACATTTTAAAAAAAAAAAGGGGAAAAAATTTAAGTATACAAGATATGATGTAGGGCGAAATGCCCATATTTTTTTTGGGTTTAAATGTTTTGGGTAATAAAAGACTTTTGAGTAGCTTCAGGAGAACATGTTTAAAAAGGGGGGCCCACAGATATATCAGATCATTTTCCCTAGTTTAGCAAAACACGGAGAAAAAAAGGTAAGGGATAAAAGGGAAAAATAGAAGAAACGGGGAAAGAGAAAAGGTGAAGGTTTATAAACTAAAGAGGGGGCAGTTGGGGTAAAAATATAAACAGCAAATTGGGGGATAAAAGGGGCTAATGAGAGCAAGGCAAGGGGGTTCGAAGAGGTAGGGGTAGGTTAAAAATGTAGTGTTTAGAGTGTTCACAAAAAGTTTGTTTACGGGAAAGTGGGTCCCGGAGGGAAAGGAGCGTTTGGGTTTGGGAATGATAAAGGAAAGAAGTAAAGGGGAGAAAAAGTTAGCATTTTAAAAGGGTTTTTAAAAAATTTAAAAATTGATGAAAGGAGGGAAGAGTAAATGGAGAAAAAGAGAGAGGTTAAGAGATTTGGTGAAGCAATGTAAAAAAGAGAAAATGAAGAGTGGGTGAGATGTTTCAACAAATTTTTTTTTGAAAATAAAAAAAATTTTTTGGGAGGGGTTTAACCAAGTTAAAAAAAACCCTTTAGAAAAACAAATGGTTTTTTCCCATTTAAAAAAATAGGAGAGGAAGTTTTTAAAATTTGGAGATTTAAAGGGGTATTGGGAAAGGGGAGGGAATATTTTGAGGAATTTTTTAAATTTTGGGATAAAGATGGGGAAAGGCTGTGTTTTTGGGGTGTAAAAGGGAAAGGGAAAGGAATAACATCTTGTGGGAGTGGGGAAAGGGGCCATTTTTAGGGGTGGGGGAAGTTCGGGGAGGCAGTAGGTAAAAGGGAAAGGGGGTAAGGCAGCGGGGATTGATGGGGGAAAAAGAAGAAATGTTAAAAGCGGGTTTGGGGGATATATTTTTGGGGGAGGGGTTGGGTGCAATTTTTTAAAAATAAATGTTTTGGAAAAAGGGAAGGTACCTAGGGATTGGCAGGAGCATCCCTTTAGTTTCTTTGTAAAAGGGGGGCAAAGGGGAAAAAAGAGAGTGAAAAAATTTAAAGGGGGGGGATAAGTCTTTTTAGTGTACCGGTAAAGTGTATGGTAAGTTAAAAAATTGAAAGAATTAAAAGTAAAAAAGGGAAAATGGGATAGCAATAAAACAAGGGCCCCTTTAAAGGAAAGGTGGGGGGTTGGGGGTGGACCAGGTTTACAGTAAAACCATATAAGGAACATATTTAGATAAGGCTAAAGGGGGTCTTGTGGCATTTATGGTTTTGGAAAAGGCTATGCCCGGGTGGTAGGGGGGCAATGGGCAGATGTCCCAAGGGGGTTTTTTAAAAAAGGGAGGGGGTTTACGGGAAAAGCAGTGAAAAATTTTTTACGAGGATATGAGGCTCAAGTTAGAGTATGTGGGAAAGAGGGAAAATTTTTTTTCCCCATTAAAAGAAAGCCTTAGTCAAGGATGTGGGATGTCAGGGGTGGGGTTTTTTTAATATATTTTTTTAAGAGGGGGGGTTGAAAAGAAGAAAAATGCGGGGGTTTTGGGAAAAGAGGCGGGGATTTTAAAAGATAAAAAAATCACACCCAAATTGGGATTGTCACAGCTGTCTTTCCTGATGACACTGTCCCTTTTGGGGAGATTCTGAAAAATTTGCAAGTTTGGGTTTTGATGAATTTGGTGGGGTGGGGCCAAAAGAAAAAAATTAAAGGTGAATACGGGAAAAGAAAAGGGTTTAAGGGATAACAAAAAGATTGGGTTTGATGAAAGATTAAAATATCAATTGGGGGGAAGAGTAGGGGAGGAGGTGAACGAATTCAGATAATGGGAGTGGGACGTTTTCCAGCAAATGGGTCTTTGAAAGATGGGGTTTAATAAATAAAAATTGATGGGGGGAAAAGAGTGATTTGGTTTTCACTTAGGAGTCCTGTGGAAAACAAAAATTTTGTCCGGGAGGAAAAGGGGGGAATGTTAGAGTATATTTTTAACCAAACGCTTTTTATAGGGGTTTTGAAGCATGGGTAAAGAATTTTGCAGCGAGGAAAGGGGCTGGGGGGCAGTGGAGATGTCAAGTCTGGGGGAAAATTGTGGGTGTGAATATAATGCAGAGAATTCGTATTTTGGGAAAATTAGGAGGAGGTGCGGGATTACCAAAACTGTTGCCCCGGGGGCTGAGGAAGGGTTGTTGAGGGGGTTGGGAAAATTAGAGAAAAAAGGGGCAAAACCCAGAATGACTTCAAGGGGTGTATCAGCCCTGAGTGGAAGGAAGGCGGGGTAGGGGTCGGCCTGGGAAAAGGGGTTTGGAGGAGGGGGAAAAGGAGGTTTTTTGTGCGGGGGGCTTGGACTTTCCCCCGGAAATCTTGAGGGGGTTTTTTTGGATGGGAAGTAAGGGAAACCCAAATGGGTTTTTAATACTTGACTTTTTTGGGAGTGTGAGAAAAAAAGAAAACATTTTTTAAAAGGGTTTCAGGGAAACCGGCAGGGCCGGGACTTGAGTCCGGGAGAGGGGAAGTACAGTCCCCTGCACCCCCTGAAGGGGGGGTTTTAAAAGTTGCAGTTTAAAAACGTAGTGTAAATCCCCTTTCGGGCAAGACAGTAGGGAGTGAATGATGGTGAAAAAAATTTTTTTTTTGGGGGCCCCACCCGCCTTGGGGGGAAAAGGGCCCAGGGGGGAATAATATAAAAATATATATAAATATATTTTATATAAAATATATAAAAATATATTTTTAAAATAAAATAAAAAATTAAAATTTTTTATTATTAAATATTATTTTAAAATATAAAATATAAATATATATATATATAAATTATTTTTAAATTATTTTTTTAAATTTTTTAAAAGGCACACGGCCCCGATTCCCCCCAAGGCAAAAGGGGACCCGAAAAAGAAAAACTTTCACCATCATTCACCCCCTAAACTTTTCTTCCCAAAAGGGGGTGCTTTACATACATTTTTAAACGCAACTTTAAAACAGCCCTCGTTGGGAGGGGAAAGGCACTGTACTTCCCATCTCCAGGATTTCAAGTCCGGCCCCCGGTTTCCCTAAAATCCCTTCATAAATCCCTTCAAAAATTTGTTCCCTTTTTCCCCCTCATCAATTCAAAATGATTCCCCCTAAACTTTCATAGACCCTTTCCGCTACACTTTTCCCCCTCAAAATATCGAATACATTCCCTCCTCCATACTCTCTCCCTCCAATCTGATATCCAATCTTTCATAAACCAAAATCTTTTGTTATCCTCAAACCTCTTTCCAAAAATTCATTTTTAAATTTTTCCTTCTTTTGCATACCCTCCAAATTAAATCCACCAACCTTTTCAACTTCCTTTCAAAATTTCTCCCAAGAGCACAGTGTCATCCAGCAAAGAGCAACTGAAACAACTCCCATTTTTAATGTGTGTGATTTTTTTATCTTTAACTCCACGCCTTTTCCCAAAGACCCTCGCATTTATTTCTCTTACAGCCCCATCTATAAATTTTTTAATTGAAAAAAACCACGGTAAACATCACACATCCTTGTCAAAACCCCCTTTTTTTTACGGGGAAATAATCTCCCTTTTTCCTACATACTCTAACTTGAGCCCACTATTCCGAAAAACTTTTCACTTTTTTCAGAAACCAAACCTCCTACCCCATCCCACCTGCAACTTCTCCCCACATTCTCCCCTACCCAAACCCGCCCTACCCCTTTTTTCCAAAATTTCCATAAATGCCACAAAAACCTCTTTACCTTATCTAAATACTTTTTAAACTTATATTTTTTTCACTGAAAACACCTGTCCACACACCCCCTTCCCTTTTCCAAAAAGGCCCCTTTGTTCATCGGCTTGGGCGAAAGTTTTTAAAGAGTTTGGGCTGCAAGGATCACAAACCCAAATCCCTTTACTTTAAATTTGGGGAAATTTGCAAAAAAAAGATAATACATAAAAATCCCCTTTTTTCCGTTTTTTGGCCTTTAATAATGGACTTTTGGGGAAAACTGTCTAATCTTGATTGGGGTTATCTAGCTAATTTAATTTTTTTTGACGATTTAACATACTTTTTGAATATGAAGGGGTCTGCTTTTTTGATTGTTTTTTTAATAAAATTTTTACAGGCCCAGAGTAAAAAACAAATTTTCCCCCAAAAGGGAAATTTGGTCTAATAATAACGATCCCAAAAAGGGTTTTAAAAGGAGGTTAAAGATCTATTTTGGGGAGAAAAGGGGAAAAAAAAAAAAATTTTTAGGCGCATTAGAAGAGGGGAGGTTAACCTTTCTGACCCCAAAATTTTTTCAGCTTAAAAAGAAAAGGGAAAAAAAGGGGAATTTTGAAAGGGGGAAACTACAGGGAAAATTTGAGTCGCAATGAAACAAAAACTAACCAAAGGGGGGTTCTTTCAAGTTTATTTGGAAGAATTTAAGGAAAAAGTAGGGCCTCTGAAATCTGGGAGTGGGCAGCTGACGGATAAGGGAAATGAAATGTTTTCCTTATTTAATGACTATTTTTTTGTCAGTTTTTTTTCACCGGAAGAGTAAAAAGAATTTCCCAAAAATTTTAAAAATTATTTAGTTTTCCCCCTGAAAATTTAAAATTAACTAATATTACGTCACGAGGGACATGGTTATTTTAAAAAGATAGACAAACTGAAACAAAATAAGTCCCCGGGACCCCAAGATTGTTTTCAAGGTACTTAAGGGAAAGCAAAATGGAAACTTAGTCCCATTAACCCAGGGGAAATTTAATGCGTCCCCTCCTTACCAGTGTTGTGGGCCCGAGATGTGGGAAAAATGGGCTAATGTGGTTTTCCCAAATTCAAACAGGGGGGATAATTTCCCTCCTTTAAATTTCCGTCCAAAAAACCTTTACATCTATATGGGCAAGTTTAAAAAGAATCAATTTTAAACTGAAAAATTTTCAAAAATTTACCTTGAAAAAGCATAAATTGAAAATGAATCTCACATGGGTTCCCAGAGGTCGTTTTCCGCCTGACAAACTTACTGACGTTCTTTATAGAACATTTGAAGGGGAGTTTTACAGTGATAAAAGGGGGTATGATATTTTTATTTGGATTTTTAAATAAAAAACCTTCGACCCAATACCCTCCAAGAGACTCTTAAAAAAGTGGCAGCTCATGGTTTAAAGGGGGTAAAGTTCAGCAAGGATTGAGGCATGGCTTTCCAATAGAAAGCAGAGAGTTTCCATTTAAAGGAGTGAAATCTGAATGGGGATTTGTCCCCAAATTTGGGGTTTTCCCCAAGGATCGTTTTAAAGGCCCCCCTCTTTTTTCAAATTTTTTTAAAGACCTTGTTTTAAGGGGTTACAGCGCCCTGATTTAAATTGGGTTATGGGTACCCAAAAATAAAGGCCCCCCTAATTCACTCGAGGGGATTTTCAATGAACTCCAGGACCCCTTTGAACAAATTAAAAGTCCCTTTGGGCTGAAAATGGAAAATGAAGTTTAATTGTGGGTAAGTGGGAAGGGACTTCCCCCTTTGGGAATGAAAATAACCCCAAGCTAAAAACTAGGGGGAAGTAAAGCTTTGGGTTTTGCAAATGTGAAAAGGACTTGGGGGGTCAAAGGGAAGCAGAAATCCCAAAGCCCAAAACCGGGAGGCCTCAGGGGTTTCCAACAAGGCCAACAGAATTACTTGGGTTTATCTCAAGAAGTAAAAGTAACAGAAGTCCAAAAGTTTTTTTACAAACTTTTATACATCACTATTAGGGCCCCATTTAGATTATGCTGCTCATTTTTTTTCCCCCTTTTTCTACAGGGTGGACAAAAGACCTTTATTAGAGAAATACAGGAAGAAAGACAAAATGATTTACTGTGTAAGGAAAACCCCCGTATGAAGATAACTTAAAAACCTTAAATCCCACTCACTGGGGAGGTAGAATGGGGAGATATCATTGAAGTGTATAAGTGGGGGTCGGGGATTAAAAAAAGGAAACATTAATAAAGTAAATGAGGGGGTCCCCAACCCCGGGAAGAACCAGGAATAAAAGGGGTTTAAAATTTGGGGTAAAAATTTTGATTTAGAAAAGGGCATAGGTAATTTCTGGTTTTCAAAAAGAGTTTTAGAGCGTGGGAAAAAGTCCTTTTCCCCGTGGGGGATAGAAACCTTTGACCCCTTTGGGGAGCTTTTAAAAAAGGGGACTGGACAAATATATAAGGGAGGGGCTGGGGTTTTTTTGGTTTTGGGGGGGGGGGGGAAATTGGGTTTCCCTTAAAATAGCTTTAGGTAGATGTCGTTTTTAAAAGGACCCTTCCTCGTATGGGCCTGTTGGCCTTCTGCAGTGTTCCTACACTCTTTTTTTCTCATGTTCTTATGTTTTTTACTTTTTAAATTTTTCAATAATAACCAAAAATACACTTTAAAAAGGGATACTCAACAGACTTATCGCCCAAAAATTTTTTACACTCTCTTTTGTCCCCTTGCCTTTAAAACAAAGGAACTATCATGCCCCCCCTTTCCAATCCCCAGGAAAAAACCTTAAACCCCTTTTTCCCTACATTTATTAAATAATTGCACCAACCAAATCCAAAAATAATCCCCCCCTTTCTTTTTAAAAAAATTTTATCTTTATCCCATCAATCCCCGGGTGGGCCTTTTCCCCCTTTCATTTTTTAAACCCACGCCTCACGAACTTTCCCCCCCCACTCCCCCACTGGCCCCTTCCTCGCTCCTACAAATGTTATTAACCCCCCCTTTCCCTATAAAACGAAAAACAAGCTTCATTAAACTTTTTCCCATTTTTAAAAATTCCCCAAAAAAATTCCCCCCCCACTTCCCAATACCTCTAACCCCCCATTTTTAAAAACTCTCCTCTCCTATTTTTTAAAGACAAATCCAATTTTTTCTCTAGGCTTCCTTAGGTTTTGTTAATCTCACTCCAAAACTTTTTCCCCTTTTTTTTTCAACAAAAATTTTTGATAAAATTTTTCAACCCCCCTCCCCCCATTTGCTCTCTTTTTTTCATTGCTTCACCCCCTCTCTTTAAACCCCTCCTTTTTCTCCATTTTAAATCTTCCCTCCCCTTGCATCCCCTTCAAATTTGGGAAAAACTTTTTTTCTCCTTACTACTCCTTTAAAATCATCATTTCCCCCAATCGGGTCCTCTTCCCTCCCGCCCCCCACTTTCCCGTAACCAACAAAATTCTGCCCGAAAAACTCTAACACACCCTTTTTTAAAACCACCCCCTACCTCTTCGGGCCCCCCAATTTCCTAAAGCTCCCCATTGGCCCATCTATCCTCCAATAGCTGTTTAATCTTACCCCCAAAAAGGGCCTTTCCCCTTTTATTTTTTTTAAAACCTTTACCTCTCACTTTTCCCCAAGCTTCATTTTTCCTTGTATCCATCACCTTTTTACTCTCAGCGTAGCTACAACTAAAAATTTATCTGATTTTATCGTGGCCCCTCCCATAAACCCTTTCAAAACCCCCGAAAGTCTACTCCCAAAAGTCCCCCTTTTTCTACCAATACATTTAAACCAACAAAAATACTATCCCTTTTCCCCCCCATAAAAAAAATATTTTATTCTTATTTTAACCCTTTTTTTTTTTAAAATATGTATTAAACCTAAACTAAAAACCCCCTTTTTTTTAAAAAAAGTTTTAATCAAAGGGCTCCCCTTATAAATTTTCCCAAACCCGGCCCCCCCCCCACACACACACAACAAAAACACACACACCCCAAAACACACCACACACACAAAATATTTATATATATATTAAATATATATATATATATATAAAATAAAAAATAATATTTTATTTTATATTTATATATATAAAATATTTATGTCGTGCCGAAAATGTAAAACTGGTTTAATTTTACAAGAAAATCATTTAAAATTAAGTCCTTTTTTGAAATTTTCTTATACGTTTAAAGTATTTTTTTTTCATTAATGTTTTTTAAAAATTTAATTTTTTCCAAAAGAAACCTTTGAAAACTTACCTAACCTATTAAAAAAAAGAGCAATTTTTTTTTAAACCCCAACCCAACTAAATATATTTTTTAAAAACTTTTTCCCAAAAATTTTTTTTTAAAAACTAAACAAACCAATCAAATAAATTTTTTTTTTGTTAGGTTTTTAAATGATTTTTGGGGAAATTTTTTGCATACAAAAAATTTTCAAATTGTCCTATATCAAGAGACGTTGCTACTTTAAACCAAGATCGCAAGTTTCTGCCTATTTTGGCACGACAATATATATATTTTTTTTAAACACGTCGGCCTTTTCCCCACCGAAAGGCCCGGGGAAACCCCAAAAAAAAAAGAAAATCCCCCAAAAAAAAAATACTTTCAAACACATTCAACATTTCACCTCACCACACATAAACACTGTTTTTTCAGGGTGCTCAGAACACAACGTTTAGAAATAAATACGAAAAAGATACGCAACTATCCCCCCCAAAAATGTCCCTTTTCCCAAAACCCCCCCTAAATTTCTTTTGAAATATTATTAACTCTTTTTTCTAATTTCTATTTGAGTGCAGGTATTGTACTTCCCATTTTTTTAGGACCCAAGTCTGGTTTAATTTAAAAAAACCGGTTTTCCCCAATCCCTTTTACTAAATATTACCCTGCTCACACTCAAACAATTGACCGGTCCCAAATACCCTTTCGTCTCCCCTTGTAATTTAAAAACGCATCTGCTAGAAAAAAAGACAGGGTGGGAAAAAGAGAACCCTTTAAAACTAGGGGGGGGCCCAAACCCATGATGAAAATCTTTTAGGTCACGTTCTTCTAGGCTGGAAATTGCTGCAAATCTAATAGCACCTTTTTTGGCAGGGAAATTTCCCGGACCTAGAAAATGTACAGAAACTTTCACGGCGCGCATAATGGAGTTTAAAAAACCTCAAATTTCTGGGAGCGCTTGATTTTTTAAACCGTATTCCTTGGGAAAGCAGGGGGGAGAGATACATGATTATATACACCGGAAAATCCTAGAGGGGGCTATACCCAACTTTCACACGAAAAACACTCACATACGAAAGCAAAGACTTGGCAGACGATGCACCCTCCCCCCAAAAGGAAAAAACACGGGTGCACTAGCACGTTAAAAGACCATACAATAAATGTCAGGGCCCGAGACTGTTTTAAACCCGCCCCCCAGCACAAAAATAAGGGGATTACCCCAAAAGACCCCTGGCAGTCTTCAAGTGGGACTGGAAAAACACCTAAAGTTTATTCCTGGGTCACCGGGCGTGGCTCTTTCGTTTGGGTTTTCGGCCCGCCAGCAGCAACAGCCTGGTTTTATCAGGGGGGGATCCATCAGGGGGCCTGGTTTAACAGACCCCGGGGCCCCGGGGGCGTTGGGCCCCCCAAACCCTCCAGGTAAACTCCAGGAAAATTTACTCGTTCGAACACGCCCCGCCCCGCCCTGGGAAGGGCCAAGCCCCTCCCCCAACAAAACCCCCATACCCCCTTCCTTCCAACCTTTTTTGAGACGACCCTACCCCCCTTCCCCTTTTCCCCACAGATTTAAAGCCTCCATGTTTTTATTCTACTTTGAATTTCCCTTCTCCCCAAAAAGAACCCAAAACCCCCTCAACAACCCCTCTTCACCCTCTGACTAATACTTTTTTTTAAATCCACACCTTCCCCCCAAAATTTTCCCCACTCTTCCCCAATTTTTTTTATATTTTCACCACCCAAATTGGCCCTTTTGAAGGACATCTCCAATGCCTCCAACCTCCCCTCGCTGCAAAACAATTTTCAACCCAAGCTTCACCACCCAAGTAAGAGTGTTGGTACTACCCAAACCTTTAAAATTTCCCTTTTGCCTCCATAGATAAAGTTTTTTTTCTCCACTTTTAAACCCCAAGCACCACTCACCTTTTTTTTTTCCCCCAAACAATTCTATGTTAACCTCATCCTTCATAAATCCATCCGCTGACCCCGTCAACTCCCCAAAAATCTGAAAAAATTCCCTTTTTCCATAAATCCTCCTCCCCAATTTGATATCCAATATTTCCTTTTTCTATATCATTTGATACTCCATCACCTTATCTTTTTTTTATTTCACTTTTCAAATTTCCCACCTTTTACACACACTCCCAAACTCTCCCCCTAACCTTTGCAATTTTTCTTTAGAATCTCCCCTAAAGCAAAGTAAACATCACAAAAAGCAACGTGTTTAATTCCCATTGTGTTTTTGATTCCCCATAAAATTTAAAACCCACCCCTCTCCCGAACACCCTAGCATTTACTTCTTTTTCAACCCCATCTATAAATATATTAAACAACCATGGTGACATTACACATCCCTGTCTAAGACCTATTTTTACCGGGAAGTAGTCTCCCTCTCTTCTACACATCCTACCTGAGCCTCACTATCCTCATTATATAATATATATAATATATATATATATATATATATATATATATATATATTATATATATAATATATTAATATATATATATATATATATACTTTATATATAATTTAGTTGCTGAAGGCGGCTCAGCGGTCCCTGCGGCTGAGCACCGTATTCCTGAGCGGTCCCTCCTAAAAAGGGCTGCGGCTGAGCGGTCCCTGCGGCTAAGCAAGCGCTGTATTCCTGAGCGGTCCCTCCTGAGCGGACTCCCACGACCCCCCACCCACGACCCCCACCCACGACCCCCACCCACGACCCCCCACCCATGAACCCACCCACGACCCCCACCCACGACCCCCCACCTATGACCTCACCCTCGACCACCTCACCCTCGACCACCTCACCCTCGACACCTCACCCTCGACCACCTCACCCTTGACCACCTCACCCTCGACCACCTCACCCTTGACCACCCCACCCTCGACCACCTCGCCCTCAACCCCCCACCGACGCCCCCAACCCACGCCCCCACCCGCGCCATTGCGCCCCCCTGCCGCCCCCTTCTGCAGCACCTTCTGCAGCGTCGTCCGGATCGCCCCCGCTCCCCGAATTTTTTCCCGATTTTTATCGAATTTTTTTTGAATTTCATTTCCTTGTGGTCTCCATCTCCTCGGATCAAATTTTTTGGGTTTCCTCCTATGGGTACCCCTCTCACCACCCACTTCCTCAGATCAAGTTTTTGAGGTTCTCCTTCCCACTTTCACCCCCATCCCAAATTTTTTTTTTCGATTTTTTTTTTGAATTTCATTTTCTTATGATCTCCTCGGATCAAGTTTTTCTCGATATCAATAATACAAAGATTTCCCCCACCATCCATTTCTACCCCAAATATTCCTCCTCCATCTCCTTGGATCAAGTTTTTCTCGATATCAAAGACCCCATCTCCTTGGATCAAGTTTTTTGGATTCCCCCCTCTAGGGGTAAGCATTCAAAATGGACTCCCGCTTGCATCCCAAATTCCCTGCTCCAATTCCTCGGATCAACTTTTTCTCGATATCAATAATACAAAGACTCCATCTCCTTGGATCAAGTTTTTTGGATTCCCCCCTCTGGGGGTAAGCAATCAAATGAACTCCCCTTATGGGGCATGGTACTTTCTCTTACTACAGGTCTAAACAAGTGTGACGTCACCCCACCTGTGTGTACTCAGCGGTCAGTGACGTCACGTGATGACCTCACACACAGGCTGAATCTTGTCGACTTCTTCCTATGTCAGTGACGTCACGTGATGACCTTACACAGGCTGAATCTTGTCGAGCAGAAATTAACTTAAAATGCAGGATAAATCTAATACACAATATTTTCACTTATTTATTATACAACCAATGCATTTCATATACATTTCTGGTAATACAACCAAAAATACAAATTCATTGAAAAAAGGTACAATTCATTGACTAAAATCAGCACATTTTTCTCTTGAAGAAATTCTATGCATTTTGTTGTGGATGATCTTGGTGGTCACCATCTCGCTCCATACACACATTTATCACAATACCAGGTCACTCTGTGTCCCCTTATTAACTTAAAATTAACTTAAATGAAGTAACATAGGATAACACTAATATTTTCCATTTTAAAGTATTACATTTTCTTCATTACATGAATTCTCAGTATATGCATTTCATATACAACATAGGGAAAACATTACACATTTTCACTCTTAACCCAAGATAACACAAATAATTCCACATTTTTTGCGTTAATACCCACAACAATCCACAATTTCTTTACAAAAGACTCACTCTCCTCAAGTCTAGACATTTTTCTCGTTTTAACTATTTCATCAGAAAAAGGTGAGTACACTCACCTCCAATTAAGATTCAAATTCAAATTCAAATTCAAAGTTTATTCTCTATAAAGATTGCAATGTTGAATTTACAGAATTTGGTTGTTGTGTGGTTTACATGTAGTTAAATAATGATTACAGAGTGTACCACTAGAACGCCTAGCATGGCTAGGCATTTCAGGCAGACTTAGTTTAATTCTTTATTTTAAAATATTACAAATTATGAGGTAAGTTGGTATTATGGCTAAGTGACTAAATACTAGTTTGTGAGTTTAGCAATGTGAATGCTTTTGTTTTGGCACAGTACATAGTTTCAGTATTGGAGTATCATAGGATTCATTATTTTAAGATTGAGATTAATATTTCTGTTTATGGTCAAATGGGTGAGTGAGTGTAAGTGTGAGCCACCAGGTGGTATTCGTGTAGTTAGTTGATGGGGTTTATCAGGGAGATAAGATGTTTTCTAATGGTAGTTTTGAAGGTGATGAATGTGTCTGCAGTTCTAGAGTTCTCAGGTAGAGTGTTCCAGATTCTAGGGCCTTTGACATACATTGAATTTTTGTAAAGGTTTAGTCGGACATGGGGAATGTCGTAGAGATGTTTGTGTCTGGTGTTATGCCTGTGGGTTCTGTCATAACTATCAAGAAAGCGTTTTAGGTCAAGGTTGATATTGGAGTTTAAGGTCCTGTAGATGTAGATTGCACAGTAGTAAGTGTGGATGTACTGAACAGGGAGTAAGTTTAGATCTATGAAGAGTGGGGGGGGTGTGTTGCCAGGGATGGGATTTAGTGATTATTCTTACTGCTGCTTTTTGTTGGGTGATTATTGTCTTTAGGTGTGTTGCTGCAGTTGATCCCCAAGCACAAATAGCATAGGTGAGGTATGGATAAATAAGTGAGTGGTATAGTGTGAGAAGGGCATTTTGCGGCACATAGTATCGTATCTTGGAGAGGATCCCAACTGTTTTGGATACTTTTTTGGTTATGTGTTGGATATGGGTGCTGAAATTCAGGTTGTTGTCAAGGTATACCTGGAGTTTACCTGGAGAGAGTTTCGGGGATCAACGCCCCCGCGGCCCGGTCTGTGACCAGGCCTCCTGGTGGATCAGCCCCTGATCAACCAGGCTGTTGCTGCTGGCTGCACGCAAACCAACGTACGAGCCACAGCCCGGCTGATCAGGAACTGACTTTAGGTGCTTGTCCAGTGCCAGCTTGAAGACTGCCAGGGGTCTGTTGGTAATCCCCCTTATGTGTGCTGGGAGGCAGTTGAACAGTCTCGGGCCCCTGACACTTATTGTATGGTCTCTTAACGTGCTAGTGACACCTCGCTTTTCATTGGGGGGATGGTGCATCGTCTGCCAAGTCTTTTGCTTTCGTAGTGAGTGATTTTCGTGTGCAAGTTCGGTACTAGTCCCTCTAGGATTTTCCAGGTGTATATAATCATGTATCTCTCCCTCCTGCGTTCCAGGGAATACAGGTTTAGAAACCTCAAGCGCTCCCAGTAATTGAGGTGTTTTATCTCCGTTATGCGCGCCGTGAAAGTTCTCTGTACATTTTCTAGGTCGGCAATTTCACCTGCCTTGAAAGGTGCTGTTAGAGTGCAGCAATATTCCAGCCTAGATAGAACAAGTGACCTGAAGAGTGTCATCATGGGCTTGGCCTCCCTAGTTTTGAAGGTTCTCATTATCCATCCTGTCATTTTTCTAGCAGATGCGATTGATACAATGTTATGGTCCTTGAAGGTGAGATCCTCCGACATAATCACTCCCAGGTCTTTGACGTTGGTGTTTCGCTCTATTTTGTGGCCAGAATTTGTTTTGTACTCTGATGAAGATTTAATTTCCTCATGTTTACCATATCTGAGTAATTGAAATTCTCACTTTTAAAACTCATATTTTTTTCCCCCCGCACCCCACTGAAAGTTTTGGGTTATGCCCCCTGGGCCATGCAGTGTCGCAAGGGAAGACATTTCCCAGCGATTCGGTGTTTTTCTGCAAAGGAAACACGGTGCTGGGCTGACATCCTTGTCAATGTCGGTATGAGTGGGGAAAACAAGAGGGGGAGCTATACGTGCCTTTGTGGAACAGAGTTTTTCCCTAAATTTGCCCTCTTATGTCGGGAAATTTAGGTGTTTTCGATCTTAATTTTAAATTTGTGCTTTTCCCTGTCTGCTACCAAACATAATATATGGGTTTTTGTCAGTGTTAAGCAAATTTTTATTGGCGTCACCCAAAGTCATTTTTTGATCAGCTCCCCGTTAAAAAGGGTTTTTGAGGGGGGCAAGATTAGGGGAGAATGACATAAGCGTGTCGTCAGCAAAGAGAAGGGGGTTTTCAGTGTTGGATACGTTGGGAAAAAATCTTGATGTATATGAGGAAGAGCGGGGGGCCCCCAAGGACACTTCCCTGCAGAACCCCTTTTAAAAGTGGCCGGTTGTTGTGCTGGTATTAATGGTAACATATTGATACCTATTAGAAGGGTAAGATTTAAAAATAAGCAAGCGAAAATGGCCTTTTATACCGTAATGGTCAATTTGGGGTGGGATGCCCGTGGTCTACTGTGTCAAAAAAAGCTTTTCTTGGGGTAAATAAAAACCTAGTGGTATTCCTTATTTCCAAATGCTGGTAAAGAAATCGGCATTTTTATGATTGCTCATTGTGCTTTTTTTTTCTAAATCCAATGGCGGGGTTGATATGTTTGTGCTTTTAAAAATTGAATAAGTCTCCTGTGCACGATTTTCTCAAGATTTTGGATAGCATGGTAAGTTTGATATTGGCCTAAAGTTTTTTTTAAGCTGTAGGGTCCCCACCTTTATTAGGGTGAAACCCCGCCATCTTGAGTTTTTTGGGGGAAGGTCAGTTTCTATGATTTTTAAAAAGTAATGAAAAGAGAAAAAGGATATGGGCCGCTCGCTTGTACGAAGGTGGGACATTAGACAGTTTCCCCCTGATTTTTTTTTTAAGTGCTTTTAAAAATCCGGTGATTCCAGGGCTCATTTGGGTGGATAGAAAAATTTTGGGGAAATTCCCATCTGGGTAGTCCCGGCAGGGGGCATTTTTTGGGGGATTTTATTGGCGAGATTAACCAGGGTTGAGAAAATCGTTTATTTTGCACTGGTCAGGGGTGTTGGGTTTCCTTGGTTTAGTTAGGACAATATTCTTGTTTTTTTTCAGTTTGTGGGTCCCTAAAATCTGAGAAATTTTTTCCGGGTTTTTTTTTAATCTCTTTATGTCGTGAATCTACTGGAGTAGATATTTTTTGGGTTTTTCTTTATTTTTTTGGGAGAACTGAAATAGTGTTTAAGAATATTTTGTGTATTAAGCCGTCTATATTGCTTTTCATATTGGTTTTTTCTTTCAATGGATTTCGAATGGTGGGTTAGCCATGGGCAACCAAGCCTTTTGGTTTGGATCTTTTTTCATTTTTAGACAATGTTTGTTGTATAGCAAGTAATTTGTTAAAAAAAAATGTCTGCCCATCATCAATACCTTTGGCCTTGGAAAATTCTGTAGGCCAGCAACAACTTAGGTCAGTTGTGAACTTCCTTATTGGGGCCTCCATGGGTCAAAGAACTTGTTGAAATTCAAGGGGGTTTTTATTAATTTTTTCAGGAGAAGGGGGGATAGGGGTCGTATGCTATCTGTGATTATCCCTGTTTTAAAGGGGGGGGCTGATATTGGTCCTTTTGTGGTCATTATGGTTCACTTGTCTCAGGGGACCCTGGTTGGTTTAGTTTTTGTTGGTTTATGAAATTTGTTTTTTCATATTGTTGTAAAAATCTTACGCTGATCATCTAGTAAGCCGGGGTTGATTTAAAAGTCTCCAGCAAAGAGAAGGGGTGCTTTTTCATTTGTCGTTTGTTATTGTGACTTTAATTTCTCACTGAAATTTGGGGATTTTTTGTGGAGGTACCGGAAAATGGCCCCGTTTGTTATAGGTGTCTTAAGGTTTTTTACAGAAAAAATTAGCAAAAAGATTCCCCATATATCACTAAAGAAAGGGTGCTAATAAAAGAAAATTGGGTTTTAGAGTAATAGATTGAATTTACCACCCCCAACTTGGTTTGGTCTGCGTTGGAATTGCGTGTATCCTGGTGGGGGTAATTCATTGTGTCCCTGCTTAAGCCGGGCCCTCAGAAGAAAAATGCGGGAGAAGGGGGTCTTTAGTGTTCAAGGTTGCCAGGCTCTAGTGTTGTTAAGGCCTGATGTTGATTTTAATACTATGGGGTTTTTAGCATGTTTGGGATGTGCTGGTTTGTGATCCCGTGTAAAAAAAGGGCAGTTATTTTCCAATGGGTTTTTTGATTGGGTTCAGTTATGGAGGTTTTAAATCGGGGTCAACGTGATCAATCATCTTCTAGTTTAAATTAGGGTTATTTAATCTGAGTTATGTTTTGGGTTTTTGTATTGATATCTGTATTGGTGGGAACTTGGATAATTTTTATACAGAGTTTTTTTGGTATATAAGTTAGTCCTACTACACAAAAAGAAGTTGTTTTGTCTATTTTTGTGCGGGGAATAAAAATAAAGTAAAACTAGTTTTAAACTAGTAATAAAAAAATACAAATTTTAAAAAAGAACAAAGACCTCACTTTTAATTGCACAAGGGCTTATAATACTTTGTGGGTTTTTTGTTTTGAGCTAGAATGAGCTATAGTACAACAATTTAATCTAAAATAAAAAAATAAATTAAAAAATAGCACCATCTCTCACTAGAATTTTCAATATGGTCATATAAAGAATTTGGTATTACTATAGTACAACGAGTTAACAAATAAATAAAAAAAGGCACCAAAACTGTCAATTTTAATTGCACAAGGGGTTTTTATAATTGTTTACAAGAATTAGGTAAACTAGATTTAAATTGACAAGATAAAAAAATACAAGTTAAAGGTAGCAAAAGAATAAAAAAAAATGAAAAAAAAAGATATTATGAGCAGTTGGGGGGGACAGTTTTGCAAAAGATAGTTAAGGGCCTTGAAAAAATAATATAATTGAAATATCACTAATTGCACCAAATATAGTCACTAAGATATAAAACAATCTTGAGTAGGGAATTTTTAATATAAACTTATAATATAAAAAAACAAATTGAAATGGGACTTTCAATTTCACTAGGTTGTATGGTTTTTGACAAATCAAGAGTATAACTAGATTTAAATTGACAAAAAAAAAAATTCCAATTTAAAATACCCAAAAAAATAATAGTAAAAAATAACAATGGAATGTCTTGGTTATAATATATAGTAAGATGGTTAAAAGGTACACAGGGGACACAGGTACCAGGTACAAAGGATAATTGTTGGGGCTTGAAAATACAAACTTTAAAATTTTTCAACAAAAGTTAGGGGAATAAAAATAATGTTTAATGTACAAAAGTAAAAATTTACTGGGAGTAAATATGGTGCTTAATAAATTTTAGTAGAAATAAAAGATTACAAAAAAATAAAAAAGTAATTTTATTTTATTCAATATTGCCCTGGTATTTTAAATAGAGGTTTTAAAAGGGATACAAGGAAAATTAAAAAAGTATCTAGATAGTAAAAAGGGATTTAAAAAGGGAAAGGGGAATTAAACAAGAATGGTTTTAAATTCAAAAAAGTTAAAAGGAAAATTTAAATTATATAAAACTGAAATTATTTTTTTTTAAATAAGTAATTTAATTGATAGTATTTAAAAAATATGAGGTATAAAAGGGGGAAGAAAGTATCATTCAGCTAATGTTTTGCAAAAAATGTAAATAAAAAAAAATTACATAAGGGGACTTATGCTTACTAGTAAATCACAAAATGAGGTAGTGATTTTTAATTTACAAGGGAAATTTTAAAAATGAAATTTGAACAATAATGGAGCAAAACAACACACGCTACGTAGGCTTTTAAGTTGGACATTGTTTTTGTTATTTTTCCCGAAGAATATCCCCGAAAATCGGTAGATCTTCTCGTTCGGGTTTGTACAAATTGACCTACATTTTTTTCCTAAAAAAAAAAATTTTCCCATCCCGTGGGAAAACATTGGGTATTGGGGTCATTATTCTCCCGCTTTTAAATTTTCTGCTCTATACAGGAGGTTCGAGTTTTTTTTGGGGGAAGACCCGTTTTTTAACCCTTTTTTTTCTTTTAAAATGCAATAATTTAAATCTTTTTTCCTGTTTTTTGTAGGGAATTAAGCAAAACTTTTTTTTACCATGGGATCCCAGAACTTGGGGTTCTTTTATTTCAGACTTGGAAAAATAACACTTGTTTGGGGCCTTTATGATCTGCAGAGTAATTTCTTTTACTGTTTGTTTGGTTCAAAATCACTGGGAAAAAGTGGACTGTTAACTATTAATGGTCCGATAGTTTATTTTGGTTCAGTTTTATCTTCTTGGAGAGCAAAGTAGTCACTGAACTGGTTATCTAAGTTTTCTTCCATTCTTTTACTGCTTCTTCAACCTTTGTATTAAGAGATTATTATTTGTTGGGTTGCTATTATGACTGTTTGGATGGTCTTGTCACAGTTAGTCATTCCTGGTGTTGAAAACTTTTGTTCAAGACTGAGGATTTTGTTCTCGAGTTGTGTCATCTTGGTGTCTTGTTTTGTTAGCGTCTCTCGAAGATTCATATTTTTAATAACTAAGTTGGAGATGCATGTCTTTAGGGTATCTGGATCGTTGGTCATACCTGAGAGACTACTTGGTAGGTTGAATCCGAGGAAGAGAGGGGAGGATGGGCTGGTGGCAGCCATGTTTGTTGTTATTGTTGTGGTGTCGCCTTGAGCGGTGGTGAGTGGGGTGGTTGCTGGGCCGGCGTCCTCCTGGCTACACTTGTTGATATAACATGAGCGCAAAAAACATGAACACAACCCACAACACCCACAACAACGACCCACTTATAACATCTTTTTTGGTATCTCTAGTTCGACAACAACACCCACAACCCACAACACCCACAACCCACAACACCCACAACCCACATCACCCACACCCAACAACACCCACAACAACAACCCACAACTTATAACCACTTTTCAGCACTCTAGTTTCGACAAACAACACCCACAAACCCACCTCACTCACAACCCACAACACCTCACAAACAACAACCCACTTGTTTAGAGAAATTGGCAATTGGCCAAGTAAGTTTAAATATAGGAAAAACTTAACTAGTAAAGACAGCTCCATGCGCCTGCACAGCCGCGCCCTGCAGATCGGAGGTCTTCAGAAGCTGTCGAAAGTCATCTCTCAAACGGGCTGTAAAGAGTTATACTTTTGCAAGATTATAAATTAACCCTAGGGGTGTTTAATGTCACATAATTCATCACTGATTGCTGACAAACTACGTGTTGGACTCAAAGGTCCACATATCATCGGGGTTTATGATAATCGTCTAACTCACGATTTTATACACAACTGCCCATTCAATATTAGCAACCATCACGAGTTAGAACACTTACTGGAATAATGTATCTGACCGTAATTATGCCCCATATCCATTGAGTGAAGAAGAAGAGTGTTCTTTGAAGAATGTCCACACTACACTCAGTTGGATCCGCAAACACTCGTTGTTACAGTGCCATCAATAATTGTTCACACAATATCACTAAGAAGTTGATCACACCATTTCTGTAAGTGTTATACGTGGTTTGTGAGACACCTTTGTTTCACACTAATGCACAGATTCATTTTCTTTGTTGGTTATACTGGCATCAGTGTCACTCTCAAGTAGAGTCAAAAGTAATCTGAAGACGCCACAGTGCCCCCCGCTGTCAGCTGCCCCAGCACAAAGGAAAAGCTGACCTAGTACCTTTGCTTCCTTGCCACTTTCCTCGATTGAATGCAAAGCAGAATGTTCAAATCTTGCTGTCTTAAGCATACAGACAAACAATGTCCACTATCTCTACTATGGTAATAAAGTGGGAGGCAGATTTTCCTTAATTGGCCTGCTAAGGTAAGAGGAAGTACTGCTCTTATTACAATATACTCTGCAACACTGGACTGCAAGAGTAGCGGTTGCTTTGACCACGTCGCATCTATTAATACCCTCGTACTGCATCTGCGATCAATTACTCACTGGTAGCAGTACACAATATGCTATGCCCCTTCAGAGAGGGCTGGGCCCTCAGGCTGAAAGGGCTGAAAGGGGCTGAAGGGGCTGATACCCCCTCCTGGAAGAAAATTTCTCCACACTGGGGTGCGGCGGAGATTCGCAGCAGGTGAACCTAATTCATCACTAACAATAATATGATTTACTCACATCGCCACCAACGTTGCATGTCTTTCTGAACAACTTTAGACTCTGTGGTTCTATGGAGAATCACTAATTTTGTTTCCAACACGTGTAATTCTAACGGCACTAGTTTATTTATTGTCCGTTATTCACTACACCCTTTGCTTAAAACATCATACTGGTCCTGAGATCCATTTGCATACAGGATATATGGTCACAATTTTTCCAAGTGCCGATTGTGACCTCGACCATCATTGTCAATAATCACTAGTCACGCAGGTCATAAAGACTTATGATTTTCAGGAACACCAGCTCCATAGAAGTGTTTCTCTCAATGAGTGAGATAGTACTTCTCGCCAAATTTTCTCCCCAACGTTTCAACCACTTTATATAAGGTGTTAGAATTTACGTCTGAATTTGCTCAGGATCGGAAATAAGTAGGATCCTCTATGATTTCATTTATCATTCTTGGGAGGAACAGGTTTCGAGCCTTCTGCCATGGGGTAAATGAGATGGACTTAACAACTTTTAATATTGTCCAGATCATCGGTAACGTTAGTTAGAGGTCTGTTTGTTGATTCTAATTTCCTATTTCAGTCACAAACTGTACGGAAATTCGTTCTAAGTCCTATTCTCTCCGATGAAAGTCTTTCCTTAACAACGTTTAGCAATGGCCGAATCTATTCTTTCATAAAATCCTCCGTGCCCATTGTGATTTAGGAAGAATGTAACCCAACGACAACTGTGGGGGCGTTGATTCAGCATCTGTTGTCTTCTGGTTAACAAAGATCTTGCTTATATAAGGCAGCACCAACAACAAATTTCGTTGCATTATTCAGAAATCATCAGTCCTGGGGCATGACCCTTCTGGCTGCAAACCTTCTGAATAATTTGATACAAGGTTTCAGGCAGACATGTTAGTGCTACTTCTAGATGTACC
>NW_026466309.1:5000-7500 GCF_026875155.1 Cherax quadricarinatus
ATAGTAGTAAAATAGTGGTTATATAAAAGAAAGAGTAGTATAGAAGTAGTTGTAGCAGTAAAAGTAGAGTAGAAGTAGTAGCAGCAGAACAGTAGTGGCAGTATTTAATAGTAAAAGTATTGTATAGTAAGTAGTAGTTTTTATAGAGTAGAAATAGCGTAGAGTAAATAGATAGAAGTATACTATGTAATAGTAGTAGTGTAAAAAGTAGTAGTAGTGTAGTATAGTATGTAGTAGTGTAGTAAAATTTAGTGTATAGAGTAATAGTAGTGTAGTAGAGAGTAGTGCAGTAGTAGTAGTATATATAGTATAGTATAGTGAAGCAGTATATAAATAAATAGTGTATAGTAAAAGAAGTAATAGTATAGTATAGTATAGTGTAGCAAAAAAGTACTAGTAGTGTAGTAGTTTGCTAGTAGTAGTGGGAAATATTAGTAGTAGTAAAGTAGTAGTAGTATAGTGCAGTAGCATGGTAGTGTGTACAAAAGTAGTAGTAGTAGTATAGGGGAAATATTATAGTAAAAAAATGTAGCAGTAGCAGTACGGGGAGTAGTAGTAGTGTAGTTTTAGAATCGTATAGTAGTAGTAGAAGTAAGTATAGTAATAAATTAAAATAGTATATAGAAGTAGTAGTAGTAGCGTAGAGTAGTTCAGTAGAAAGTAGTACAGTATGATAGCAGTAGAAGAAGAAGAAGTTAGTAGAGTTAGTATATTGTAGCAGTATAATAGTATAGTAGAATATAGTAGAATAGTAGAGTAGTATGAAGTAGTATAGTAGTAGTAGTAGTAATAGTATTAGTAGGTAGAAGCAAAATATTAGTAAGTAAATAGTAGTAGAATATAGTTAGAAATATTAGAAGAATTTAAATAGTAGTATAGCAGTAGGAGAAAATTTGAGGCATAGTAGTAATAGTAATATAGAAATGTAAAGAAGTAATAGGGAAATTAGTAGAGAAGTAGTAGTAGTAAGTAGTAGTGCTAGTAGTGTGGAAGTATTAGTGAGTAGAAGTAGTAGTAAACATAGTAGCAGTAGTCTAGTAGAAGTTGTAGTAGTAGTAGTAGTAGTAGTAGTAGTAGAAGTAGTAGTAGTAGTAGTAGTACTAGTAGTAGTGGAAGTTTTGAGTAGAAGAAATAGTAGTAGGTAGCAGTAGCGGGTAGTAGTAGTTGTAGTAGAAGTATTAGTAGTATTAGTAGTAGTAGTTGTAGTAGTAGTTAGAAATAGCAGTAGTAGTAGTAGTAGTTGAAGGAGTACTAGTAGTAGTTGTAGTAGTAATAGTAGTAGTAGTAGGTAGTTGTAGTGTAGTAGTAGTAGAGTAGTAGAAATATTTATAGTAGTGTAGTATAGTAGTAGTAGTAGTAGTAGTAGTAGGTGACGAAAGTAGTAATAGTTGATAGTAGTAATAGCAGTAGTCGTAGTAGTAGTAGAAGCAGTAATAGTATTGTAACAGCAGTAGTTGTAATAGAAGTAATAGTAGTAGTGTAGTAGCAAGGAAGTAGTAGCTAGTAGTAGAGTAGTAGTGCTAGTAGTAGTACTAGGAGTTGTAGTAGTAGTAGTAGTTAATAGTAGTTGGTGGAAGTATTAATAGTAGAAGAAAATAGTAGTAGTAGCAGTAGCGGTGGTTAGTAGTAGTAGTAGTAGTAGTAGAAGTCGTAGTAGTAGTAGTAGAAGTAGTAGTAGTAGTGGTATTAATAATAGTAGTAGTTGAAGTAGTAGTAGTAGCAGTATTAGTAGTTGCAGTAGTAGTAGTAGTAGTAGCAGTAGAAGAAGAAGTAGTAGTAGTAGTAGTAGCGGTAGAAAATAGTAGTAGTAGAAGTAGTAGTAGTAATAGTAGTATAGTAGTAGTGTAGTAGTAGTAGTAGTAGTAGCTGTAGTAAGTAGTAGAAGTTGTAGTAGTAGTAGTAGTGAGTAATAGTAGTAGTAGTTAGTAGTAGTAGTAGTAGTAGTAATAGTAGTAGTAGTAGTTGTAGAATATTTAGTAGTAGTAGTAGTAGTAAAAAGTAGTAGTAGTAGTATTTGAAGAAGTAAGTGCTAAGTAGTAGTAGTAGTAGAGTAGCAGTAGTCAGTAGTAGTAGTAGTAGAAGCAGTAGTAGAAATAGTAATATTAGTAGTAGTAGTAGAAGTAATTAGTAGTAGTAGTAGTAGTAGAAGTAGTAGTGCTAGTGTAGTAGTGCTAGTAGTAGTGGAAGTATTAGTAGTAGTAGAAGTATAGTAGATAGTAGTAGCAGTAGTAGTAGTAGTAGTATTGGTTAGAAGTAGCTGAGTAGTAGTAGTAGTAGTAGTAGTAGATAGTAGTAGTAGTATAGTAGTAGTAGTAGCAGTATAGTAGTGTGGAAGTATTAGTAGAAGACGAAATTAGTTGAAGGTAGCAGTAGCGGTTAGTAGTAGTAGTAGTGTAGAAGTAGTAGTAGTAGTAGTAGAAGTAGTAGTTGCTTAAGTAGTATTAATAGTAGTATAGTGAAGTAGTTGTAGTCGCAGTTGTAGTTGTTGTAGTAGTAGTAG
>NW_026466310.1:0-13216 GCF_026875155.1 Cherax quadricarinatus
GCTTACCATCCGTCGTGTCCAGGATGCGACCCACACCAGTCGACTAACACCCAGGTACCCATTTTACTGATGGGGAACATAGACAACAGGTTGAAAAGAAACACTTTCCCAAAGTTTTCTACTTTTGGCTGGGAATCGAACCCAGGCCCTCGCCGTGTGAAGCGAGAGCGTTAACCACCAGGCCACCAGAGCTTCTATGAACTCCTTCAGTTTGTAACTCCCTCCGTAGCTTTTATCATGCATTTTAGTTCATATTTTTTAAATGTTAATAACTTAATAATCACTATTTTTTTCTTTAGTATTATGGTCATAGCAAATCTGATGACATTAACTGTAGTCGCTAAACCAACTACTGGGAGATTGACTAAAATTTTGTTTTCTTTCATTATTTACTTTATCACTCCTTTACGACCGTATCACTACACTGCTGCTATAACCGACCAGATATATGTATTTTTTTTTTAAAGGTCCAACCTTCACCCATTAAATGTTTGTTTCGATTAGTTGTGTCAACACTGGTGCCAGCAGCCTGACCAGGCTGATTGTTACCCCCCCCTCACACAGCTTCCAGTAAAAAAATCACCCCCCATTCAAATTTAAATTTTAAAATTCTTGATCTTATCATATGATTCACACTCTAAAGTGCTGTTACACTCTTGTAGGTATGTTCCCTGATTCAATCACGTACGATGACCGCTAATAATAACTGCAGAACGCTAAAAACCCCGAGAGCACTATTTAACGTACTGCTTCCACGTGTGCTACAGTGTATGTACACCAATGTGTGTGTCTAGCAGTGTATGTACACCAATGTGGGGTGTCTAGCAGTAAAGTACACCCAGGTTGTGTCTAGCAGTGTATGTACACCCCAGGGGTGTGTCTAGCATGTATGTGCACCCAGGTGTGTGTATAGCAGTGTATGTTTCACCAAGGTGTGTCTAGCAGTTATGTACACCAAGGCGTGTGTCTAGCAGTGTAAAAGTACACCAGGTGTGTGTCTAGCAGTGTATGTACACCAAGGTGTTGTCTAGCAGTGTATGTACACCAAGGGGTGTGTCTACAGTGTATGTACACCAAGGTGTGTGGTCTAGCAGTGCATGTACACCAAAGGGGTGTGTGTCTAGCAGTGTATGTACACCAAGGTGTGTGTGTCTAGCAGTGTAGTACACCAAGTGTGTGTCTAGCAGTGTAGTGTATGTGCAAACCCCGGTGTGTGCTAGCAGTGTATGTGCACCCAGGTGTGTGTCTAGCAGTGTATGTACACACAGGTGTGTGTGTGTCTAGCAGTGTATGTACACACAGGTGTGTGTGTGTCTAGCAGTGTATTGTACACCAAGGTTGTGTCTAGCAGTGTATGTACACCAAGGTGTGGTGTCTAGCAGTGGGATTACACCAAGGTGTGTGTGTCTAGCAAATGTATGTACACCAAGGTGTGTGTGTCTAGCAGTGTATGTACACCAAGGTGTGTGTGTCTAGCAGTGTATGTAAACCAAGGTGTGTTTTGTTCTAGCAGTGATGTACACCAAGGTGTGGTGTTGTCTAGCAGTGTATGTACACCAAGGTGTGTTTTCCCAGCAGTGTATGTACACCCAGGTGTGTGATAGCAATGTACACACAGCTGTTGCGTGTCTAGCCCGTGTATGCACACCCAGGTGTGTGTCTAGCATGTAAAGTGAACCCCAGGTGTGGGGGTGGGCTAGCAGTGTATGTACACCAAGGTGTGTGTCTAGCAGTGTATGTACACCAAGGTGGTGTGTCTAGCAGTGTATGTACACCAAGGTGTGTGTCTAGCAGTGTATGTCACCAAGGTGTGTGTCTAGCAGTGTAGTACACCAAGGTGTGTGTTTTCTAGCAGTGTATGGTACACCAAGGGTGTGTGTCTAGCAAGTGTAGTGTATGTGCACCCAGTGTGTGTGTCTAGCAGTGGATGTACACCCAGGTGTGTGTCTAGCAGTGTATGCACACCCAGGTGTGTGTCTAGCAGTGTATGTGGGAAACCCCGTGTGTGTGTCTAGCAGTGGGATGTTTCACCCAGGGTTGTGTCTAGCAGTGTATGTATACACAGGTGTGTGTGTGTCTAGCAGTTATGTACACCAAGGTGTGTGTCTAGCAGTGTAGTACACCAAGGTGTGTGTGTCCCAGCAGTGTATGTACACCAAGGTGTGTGTCTAGCAGGTATGTACACCCCAGGTGTGTGTCTAGCAATGACACACAGCTGTGTGCGTGTCCTAGCAGGTTAATGCAAAACCCGGTGTGTGTTCTACAGGGTGTATGCACACCCAGGTGTGTGTCCTAGCAGTGTATGCAACACCCAGGTGTGTGTCTGGCCCGTGTATGTACCACCCAGTGGTGTCTAGCAGTGTATGTACAACCCAGGTGTGTGTGTCTAGCAGTGTATGTGCACCCTGGGTGTGTCTAGCAGTGTATGTACACCCACGTAGTGTATCTAGCAGTGTATGTACACCCTGGTTTTGTTCTAGCAGTGTATGTTTCACCCACGTATGTGTGTCTAAACAGTGTATGTACACCCTGGTGTGTGTCTAGCAGTGTATTACACCCACGTATGTGTGTCTAGCAAATGTATTGGACACCCAGGTGTGTGTCTAGCAGTGTATGTACACCCAGGTGTGTGTGACTAGCAGTGTATGTGCAACCCAGGTGTGTGTCTAGCAGTGTTTGTACACCCACGATGTGTGTCTAGCAGGTATGTACAACCCACGTATGTGTGTCCCACAGTGTATGTACACCCCCCGTATGGGGTGCTTAGCAGTGTATTTTACACCCAGGTGTGTGTCTAGCAGTGTATGTACACCCAGGTGTGTGTGACTAGCAGTGTATGTGCACCCTGGTGTGTGTCTAGCAGTGTATGTACACCCACGTATGTGTGTCTAGCATTTTATGTACACCCACGTAAAGTGTGTCTAGCAGTGAGTACACCCACGTATGTGTGTTTTAGCAGTGTATGTTCACCCAGGTATGGTGTCTAGGGAGTGTATGTACACCCACGTATGTGTGTCTAGCAGTGTATGTACACCCACGTATGTGTGTCTAGCAGTGTATGTACACCCACGTATGTGTGTCTAGCAGTGTATGTACACCCCAGTATGTGTGTCCTAGCAGTGTATGTACACCCACGTATGTGTGTCTAAGCATGTAATGTACACCCACGTATTGTTTTCTAGCAGTGTATGTACACCCACGTATGTGTGTCTAGCAGTGTATGTACACCCACGTATCTCAGTAGTAGTAACCAGTTACCAGTAACCTGTCCGTTGACTCAACGACCAACCGTCTTGAGTCACGGTCGTTCATATTGTGCTGAGCTGACACTATTTCAAAACACCCACTACGGGGTACTGGCCAGCCGCCTAGTCAGTCAGTGTTAGGAGTGTGAGCAGGCAAGGTAACGGCTGCGGGTTCTGTCCACATAACAGCAATTATACGTATAACAGCCTACGTGAGTATTTCTACCCTAATCCACGTATCGAACTCCCACATGATAAATGGTGTACAGCGGTGTGGAGCGTGGATTTACGTTTTTAAGGGTAATTCAAGGCGTTTGAAGACTGTTGTGAGTAGCCGGCAGGGTCAAAGGTGAGTCTCCAGCCACCAGCTCTACCCTCGCGCACCACCAGCCAGCAGCAGCTACTCCCCTCAAACCGACTGCCTGCAAGCCTGTTGCAGCCGTTTCAAGCTTCCTGGCTTAGTTCGTGTGCTAATTGCTTCAATATCTCCGAGGGGTTGACCCGGATTTTGCAATTAAGCCAGTCGTAAGCCAGACTGTGGAAGTGAACGCCAGTCAGCCTATCATCCAGCCTGTCTCCTGTCATCCAACTGCTCCTCCGTGCTTTGTGCATCGTTACACGTCTTCCAGTCATCCATTCTCGTGGGGTAAGCCAGCCAGCCAACCCAGCTTCTAACCCAGCTGAGAGAGAGAAGTAAGCCACGCAGTAAGAAGTAAGCCAAGCTCCTCTGAGGTATTGTTTATATCGCTTTGTGCTCCCTGTTGGATGCTAAGAGTGGTTTTTACCATTCCTGTGGCATAGAGTGGGTTTTTCAAGCCATCTTCGTGGGTGAGTGGGGTGCGCGGCAGACCCCCAGCGTCCCCCCCACCACCTCTCTCCCACCTCCCGGGGTGCGCGGCAGTACCCCAGCGAGAGTCACACCCACCACTCTCCCACCACCACCAGCCATCCACTCATCTACCTGTGGTTGTTTGCACCCTTGTACCGGGTCCTAGTACTGTTTTGGCTCACATAATTGGTCAAGAGATTGTAGCTGGTGCCAACGAGATAAAGCCAGTTATGTGAGTTCGCCTAGAAAGCACATTCTTCACGACAACAGTGCGAGTGGAAGAGGAAATACCGCCAGCCTACAGGACAATATCTTCGCCTCGTCACCAGTAATCGTCCGTCTCCTACTCCCGACTTCAGTGATAATTTTCTTGAGACATTTTTCTTGCATTTAAAGACATTTGCGTGTGTGAGACATTTATAGTAAATTGTTTGTGTACTCTAAACCTTGTGTTTTTTTCAGTGTAAACGCAGTATTCTTTGACTCAGTATTTTTTACAATATTTTTCAGTGTTTTCATTTATCTTATATTATTCTGCTGTGTTTTTCTTTATGCTACTCCTGTCTATAGTAAGTATTATTGTGTAGTGTACCAGTCAGTCACCCTGTGTGAAGTGATTCAATTTTTTTTTTATTGTATTCTTTCAGCGTTGTATTCTGCAGTGATATTTACCCCAGTATACCAAATTTTCCATTTATTTCTATGTGTGTCATTTTTTTTTTTCGTATGCCAGCAGTGTCTCATTTCTCTAATTTTTTCGCAGACTGTGTACCATTATTTTTGCCAGCAAATTTTTGTCGTATCAGTCACAGCAAGATTTTGTTGTATCAGTCACAGCAGGAATTTGTTGTAAGAATAAATTAATACTGTTGGGTGCTCCGTCACTGTAAGTGTTATATTCCCTGTTTTGTTCCTGTGTTTTATTTTCTTCATATTTTTGTAATTCTTGAACAAATTCACTCTTGATGCAATTTCAATTACTTTTAACGTAAAGTGTTTTCTTTACTCTGCTTGAGTAAATTGTTTTGTCTAATTTACAATTAAGAGTTAAAGTGTTCAATCAGTTTATTTTTTTGGTCTGCATATTTTAATTCATTATTTTACCTGAGTTTTCCCAGTGACACTTTATTACTGCAGTGATTGTTTCTACACCTTATTTTGTTGCACTTGTTCTGAAGTGAATTATTTTGTTGAACTGTTCTGCAGTGAATTATTTTCTTTTATTGCTATTTTTATGATTTATAATTTAATTTTGTCTATGCATTCTTAGAAAATACTTAAATTTCCCAGTTAACAATTTAGTAATTTTATTTTACACTTTCACATTGATTTAAAAATTTAATTAATTAATTTCTTTATTAGCAAGAGTAAAGACAGCTCATTTTGCATTTAATTCAGTCTTCAGTAATATTTTTACTTGTATATTTCAATGTAAATTTTTTTATTTTTGTCAATAGTCCTTTAAATTGAGTTTTCTTTCTTCTTGCAGTGTATTTAGAAATTATTCTGCTGAATTAGTTGTATATCTTTTCATTTCAATTCTAGAATTTTATATCATTTTTATTGTTCATTATTTTTGCTTTATTTGTTCTCGTGTTACTTTGCCATTATGTCTCACATACCGTCAAGTGATACTTTAGTGAATGTCGACACTCAGACCTCTCAGGCTACTACTGCTGGTCCTGTCATCAGTCCTCACAGTTCCTTACCGACTGACAGACCGACTCAGACACCGAGATATTATAGTTATACTCGTGATTCCCTTGATGCATTACCTTTATTCAATGGCCATGTACATAGTCTTGAAGCATGGTTTGCAGCCATTCGTTCTCGTGCTAGTGCTCTAGCTGAAGGTCCTCCTTCAGAGGAAAGCCTTATCAGACTTGCTAAAGAAGCTCTTTATCGATCTCCTGCTGCTGTTCATGTTGTTGATCTCCTGGATATGCGAGACTTCAGGAATCTTACTAAGTGGTCACAATATGAGGAACTGATTCGTTTTTTCCTTGTCCCAGTAAAAACAGCTGATCCATATGTCGTTCTTAGGGAACTAGTGAATGCTACACCCATGAGTACTGAATCGTTGAGTGCATTTGCTGTTAGATTAGACAAACTTTTATCATCATTTATCAATGCTGTCCAATCATCATCTTTTCTCCCTGAGAGGCTAAACCATTTACAGCATCAATTGCTAAAATAGCAGCTTTTGGAGCAATTAAAGAACTAATGCCGCCTGCTTCTGTGTGTGCTTATGAGGCTGATCCTCCAACTGTAACGATGGAACCACTTACAGCCTTAAATCATGTACGTTCCTTGTGCCCCCAGGTACTTTCCCTTGTATTAAAAGTAATGTCACACATATGCCTCAGTCTGCACCACCTCTTGTTTGCGCCACAGAGACAAATCGTAGTCGTCAACCATCTCAGAGATCATCAAGAACCAGTGTACAGAGTCGTTATACACCTCGTAGTATTCATAGTACATTCAGTAACCATAGTCGGCGGAATTGTTACAACTGTGGTTTCCGTGCCATATTGCAATTAATTGTCCTGATAGTTACCCTAAGAGACGTCGTACTGATGATGAGTACTCAGATCTTCCCTACTGTACTTATCATAGAATACATGGACATGACACATCTGAGTGTAATGCTCTCTATAACCTTCAGTACTCTAGATCTTTCCGTGGTCGTTCCAACCGCAGAACCCGTAGAGGAAACAGATCTCGTGGTTTTCAAAATAACCAGAATCAGGCTCATTATTTCAATTCTCAAACTAACCAGAACCAGCCTCGTTCTTCCAATTCGGGGGAATTCGAGCGCCCCAGTCAAACCGTCCCATGGTGACAGTAGGTGATAATGAGTACACCATCCCCGTTACACAACTCCTTTGAAGCCTTAAGCAGTCTCGAGAATGACAACCCTGCTGAGGTTGTTGCTTCACATGTCTCTGACATAGATGAATTTGGGGATGGAGTAGAACAAGTCTTTTCTGATGAAAATCCACCTTTTTGTTTGCACATAACTTCCAATGCAACCATAGGCCCTATAGTGCAAGCATCTGTTTATAATGCGCCCGTTCAATTGTTCATGGACTCTGGTGCGCAAATCAATATTATTAGGTCTAGTTTGTTTAAGGATAAGAAGTTACGACATGTCCTTCTCGTAGAACCGACTCCTGTGTCCTCCCTTAGTGGAGTATCTGGTTCTCACCTGCGTGTCCGAGGTACGACTGCCCTAACCTTTTCTATCCAAGGTAGAGACTTCACTGTTTCCTTCCTTGTTGTCGATCAGATTACTTTCCCTGGTGACCTTCTACTGGGATTTGCTTCCATGCGAGACTTACGCATTGTGCTCGACCTTATCGATGGCATGCACAAATTGACGACTTGATCGTTCCATTCTGGGGTTACCAGCTTGATCCGAAATCTGTTATACTGCTGCAGAGTATGATGTACGGATTAAGTCCTTACAAGCTAATTCATTCTCCAGTAGCGTACCCAAGCGGTCAGGCACTGGTAATTCTGTCACTCCCATCAGTGTTCCACCTATACCTTCAGAATTGCAGGATAGTCCGATGCCTCAAGTGTCCGAGGACGCTCAGATTGCCTTGAGTGCTCAACCTATCCCTGCAATGCCTGCTAGTTCGAGTAGTAGTTTCTCCACAGGGGACGCCTTGTCGGAAACAATTACTTGCAACTAGTAATGCCATCTCTTGTTGACGTCACATGCCGTCTGCAGAAAGACGTTTCTGTTGCGGCTAGTGCTCTCACTAGAGTGTCTGTCGTTGTTCCTAGTGTTCCAGATGGTGATAACGTCCTAGTTGACAGTGATTCCTGCAAAGTAAAAGGTCTATTTGTTGAACCATCCTTACATGTTGTAAGAGATAGTAAGATCCATTTCTACCTGGCCAACACTTCGGGTCACAGTGTTCGCCTTAGAGCAAATACCAATCTTGTTGACCTTGTTCACTATCCTTACCCTGTTCAGGTAGAGGATGAGTTGTCACCTGACCAGTGGGTCGGTGCTATTTCTGCCGGGGAGACCTCATCCACCTCACTGGATCAATCTGTTCCACCAGTTGAGGAGAAAGACTTAGCTCCCACTGACTTCCCAGATGAAGTCAAGCGTTTGTTGACTCTGTTGAACAAACGTCGTAAAGCCATTGCTTTACCAGGTGAGAAGATGGGTATAACGAACTTATTGTCCCATCGTATTCCACTTGAACCTGGTACTAGACCTATCTACATACCTGCGTACAGAATGCCTCATTCACAATTGCTGTCGCAGAAGAATTGATCAATCAAATGCTTGATGATGGAGTTATTGCACCTAGCAATTCACCTTGGAATGCACCCTTGATACTAGTACCTAAGAAGGATGGTACTTGGCGTCCAGTAATTGACTTTAGGAAGTTAAACCAAAAAACCATTCCAGATCGCTTTCCACTCCCTGTACTGGGTGATCTTTTACGTAATATCGGAGATAACAAAGTCTTTTCAACCCTAGATTTGTTACAAGGGTTTTGGCAAGTCCCTCTTCACGAGGACAGCCAAGAACTAACTGCATTCTCCACTCCTACAGGTCATTATCACTTCCTCCGTATGGCATTTGGATTACGATCCTTCCCCTATCACGTTCTCAAGGCTCATGACTAATATCTTTAGAGGTCTCATAGGTAATGCACTTATGGTGTACTTAGATGACGTAATCGTCATGTCTAAAAGACGTGGATACACACTTGAAAAGACTTGATGTAGTACTTGGTAAGCTTGAAGAAGCCAATTTAAAGATCAAACTGTCAAAATGTCAATTTTTCAGATCAGAAATTAAGTTTCTTGGTCACGTAGTCACTCCTAGAGGGGTTACGACTGACCAAAGTAAAGTAACTGCAGTACTAAATTTTTCCAACTCCCAAAACTGCTGATGCCGTAAGATCCTTTGTGGGCTTAGCAGGTTTTTATAGATCTATTCATTGCCAATTTTTCTTCCATAGCTGCTCCTCTAACTGAGTTGCTTAAGAAAGACGCTCCTTTTGTTTGGACCTTCCGTCAAGAAAGAGCATTCCAAACTCTAAAAGAAAAGCCAACATCTGCTCCAATTTTGAAATTTCCAGATTTTTCTAAGCCTTCTATCTGACAACTGATGCTAGTTCAATTGGCATAGGTGCCGTACTAGCATCCAGAAGACCGATGGCAAGTACAACGCAGTTGCATTTGCTAGCCGAGTCCTTACAAAGGCTGAACGTAATTATACAGTAACTGAGGGAAGAAGCTTAGCAATAGTATGGTCTTTAAAGCACTTCCGAGACATTATTTATCAGTACTCTGTTCATGTCTTGACAGATCATGCTCCACTGATACCCTATTCCAGAACAAACAACCTACTGGAAGGTTAGCTAGATGGACCTTGACTATCCAAGAGTTCAATCCCACCTTTGAGCATTTACCTGGCAAGTCAAATGTAGTCGCAGAATGCCTTATCGCGACATGTTAGTATAGTAACTGCAGACCCTCCATTTAGTGCTGAAGATGTTAAAGAATGCTCAACGAACAGATCCCATGTGGTCTGGTGTGATTCGACTTCCTGCTCCAGGAAGATCTTATTCTGACTGTGAAGCCACCAGCTCCCATCAGTGACTTTCTCATGAACCAAGAATTACTGTATCGAACAGCCGAGTTGGGTACTCCTAGCAGAAGAGTATACCAGTTAGTAATTCCACAGTCACTAGTGAATGTAGCCTTACAGCTAGTTCATGATGTACCAGGTGTTGCACACCCTGGTATGGATCGTTCAGTAAAACAAGCCAGATTGAAATACTTTTGGCCTCGTATGGCAACTGATATTTCTGAGTATGTTTAGGAAATGTAGTGTCTGCATGCAACATAAAGGCAATGCTAATGGTCCTAATCCAATCCAAGTGTATCCAACTACTAGCGAACCTTGGGAAAGAGTTGCGCTAGATTTGTTAACTAATTTCCGATGTTCCCTCCAAGGTAACAAACATCTGTGTGTTATGGTAGACCATTTCACCAGATATTGCGAGTTAGTTCCTATTGCAGATAAGACTGCCGAGACAGTAGCTAAAGCATTTAAAGAACGCATTATCTGCAGGCATACCACCCCTAAGTCCCTAGTAACAGATAATGGAGGTGAATTCTGTAATGAAATTCTTGAAAATTTGTGTACCTTGTACAAGATCTCTAAGTCCACCATTGTTCCTCATCATCCTGCCAGCAATGGGTTAGCGGAACGAACCAATAAGAAAGTACTTGATGTCTTGAGAGCCACTATCAATCCCAACAGTGAAACTTGGGATGAAGTTATACCTGATGTGCAGTGTGCTAAAATTCTGCTTACAATGTTTCTATAGGTGACACTCCACATTATGCATTGTATGGTGTAGATAAACGTTTGCCTTATGAGTTGTTATATTCTAATCCGAAACCAAATTACAACCCTGATGATTTCGTAGCAACTCGTACCAGCTTAGCTCAAAGTGTTTTTTAGAAGAATCCGTGAACACTTCATAAATCAACAGCTGAATTTACAAGAGTCGCAAAATACTCGAGTAAAGCCATCCAAAATCAAAGTAGGTTCGAGAGTTATGCTGATTAACTTTAACAAAACGTCTGCAATGCCAAAGCTTGATCAAAGGTTTGTTGGTCCTTATCGCGTAGTTGAACATATCACTGGTAATAAGTATAAGGTTAGAGAGATTAGTACTGGTCAGTATAAAGAATCGCATTTGGATCATATGAAGTTAGTATGTGATGATAATGATGTTCCAACCCAGACTAATGTGACAGACTCTGACAATCCTCCTGATCCTGTACTCTCTTCCTCTGATACTCAGTCTGACGATCAACCTGAATGTCGTTATTCCCTACGTACACGACAGGTATTGAGAATCCTCAAGTAATCATTTGTAACTTCCAATTCAGAATTGCCTCAAATACAGCATGAGTTAGCCAATGCTACAGAGTTTGATCCTCCCAGAGATGACACCCATTCTGCATATGCCAATCTTACCCTACAGAGTTGGGGTTAAATGTAAATAACCTGTATAGATGAATAATTACAGTATCACTTACAGTATTCAAGAATTTTTTTTTTGTGTTCATGTTCTCCTCCGCATTCTGAGAGTTAACAGTCTAGATTTGCGTGCACCGAATCTGCCTTTCTGTTAAACACTCTTTCTTTGTATATATTCCTTCCTCAGAATCCGTAGATCACACGAATACAGATCGATCGATCAAAATTTTGTTTTTAATCACTTGTAATCTCAATGTTGAGTTCGTTGTTCATTTGTCGAGTTTTAATTGTACTATAGTATACCTTGTATTACATTACAGTTTCAGTTACGTAAGCTTTCATTCCAATGTTCTACTTATGTATCTATAATGTTTCATGTTGTGTACTTTGACATTGTATAGAATCAGCCCAAGCCGTATACCTGCCATCTCTAGTTTGTATTAGTTGTATGTCCGGGACGACATAACGTTAGCGTCGCCGAGCTCTCAGTAGTAGTAACCAGTTACCAGTAACCTGTCCGTTGACTCAACGACCAACCGTCTTGAGTCACGGTCGTTCATATTGTGCTGAGCTGACACTATTTCAAAACACCACTACGGGGTACTGGCCAGCCGCCTAGTCAGTCAGTGTTAGGAGTGTGAGCAGGCAAGGTAACGGCTGCGGTTCTGTCCACATAACAGCAATTATACGTATAACAGCCTACGTGAGTATTTCTACCCTAATCCACGTATCGAACTCCCACATGATACGTATGTGTGTCTAGCAGTGTATGTACACCCACGTATGTGTGTCTAGCAGTGTATGTACACCCACGTATGTGTGTCTAGCAGTGTATGTACACCCACGTATGTGTGTCTAGCAGTGTATAAACACTCAAGCAGAGGCGTCGTAAGGGGTGGCGCCCCTGGTGACACCATTTAGGGAGTGACACCACACAGCCTCTAAACAGGGTGACACTAAAGACCAAAACCATGCTGCACCAACATAAGAGAAGAATCCTTCGTTTCTATATAGCCTATTATATATTAAAGTACAAATAAGCCTATATAGGGAAAATCATTGATTTTGATGATGAGATAGGTGATTTTGCCGGATTGAAGGCAATGAAATGTAACTTCAGATTCACTGAGATGTTACCTGTACTCAAGGTCAGATCGGAACTAGTCTCAGTAGTAGTACCAGTTCCAGTAACCAGTAACCAGTGTACCAGTAGATGACTCACTACCAACCGTCTCTGCGTGAATCACTGTCTGTATTCATATTGTTGCTGACCACAGCAGTATTCAAAAACCCCCCCCTCACATAGGGGGTACTGGGGTTAGTTAGTCTTACGAGAGAGAGCAAAGGGGGCAGGTCACGGGTGTTTTTTCGCTTCCAACTTACCGTAATATACGTACTTCCACCAAAAATATTTTTTTACCCCACCACGTGTTCGAACCCCACAGATAAATGGGGGCAACGGGGTATAGAGTGGATTTTAAACTTTTTAAGGTATTGCAAGAGAGGGCACGGCGTTTGGCGCTTCACATACTTTTGTTCCAATATACGTACTTTCCCCCTACGAGGGATTTCTTTTAAACCCAACCCCCGGGTTGAACCCCACATGATACAGTGTTTCTCTATATTTAAAAGTTTTTTTTTTTATTTTTTTTTAAATTTTTTTTTTTTTGCCTTTTTGAAAATGAAAAAAAAGTAGGATTGTTTTCTGTACAAAATGGTATTTGAGTTTATGTTTCCTCAATATTAATATAATATTCATTTTACATTAAAAATGTTGAAAGTAATCTCCTGTTCGTTTAAAGACTCTTAAACGTTCTCATTGATGAACTTAGTAACTGGTCTGTAAAAAATTAGTCACGGTCTGTAATAAACATTTTGTCCCTGGGCTGTAATAAACATAGTCACTGGTCATGAATAAACATTAGTCACTGGTCATGTAAAAAAACATTAGCACTGTCATGTAATAAACATTTGCCCCGGTCTGTAATAAACATTTGTCACGGGCATGTAATAAAAATTTGACAAAGGTCATGAAAAAAAATTAGTCACTGGGCATGAAAAAAACATTAGTCACGGGCATGAATAAACATTAAATCCTGGGCATGTAATAAA
>NW_026466311.1:0-14047 GCF_026875155.1 Cherax quadricarinatus
AGCTTTGGTTGTGATTTAAGAAGAGTTTTGGGGGAAATGGAGGAATGGTAGTTTGGAATGGGGTAATATCCCATGGAGCAGGGAAATGTCTCTGTTGCCTAACTTGACATAGATCATGTAGCTGGTTCATGCGGAGGTCGGTTCCAGTTTTTTCGATCCATCTGGAAGGATGTTCACCAGTGCTGAGGAAAGTTTGGAGGGCTTCTGTGCAGGGGTTTGAATGGGCTAACCTAAGCATATTGACCCCAATAAGGATATTTCTTTCAGTAACACGATCTCTAATGCTTGGAATATTAAGTTCTTTCCGCATATTTAAAATTTTGGCAGTACGAGGGCATCCTAGGATGATCCTCATTGCTTCGTTTTGCAGTTTTTCCAGCCCTCCAAGCTTCCAGTCAGACACGAGTGCAAGTAGTGGCGCCGCATAATCAACCAATGATCTAATATAAGCAAGATACATCATTTTCACAATTTTAACATTAGCTCCATACCTGGGATGAAAACCTGCCACAACTCTAAGTGCTCTCAGCCTTTCTTTGTATTGGCGACAAAGTCTCGTTACAACAGGTCCAAGTAGTGGAACCTCAAAGCCTAGATACCTGTATCTGCTTACATATTCTAGAAGAGACCCATCATGCAACTGGATCTGACGAACTGTGCCTCTCTGCCGAGGAGGACGCCTGTTGAGTATCTTTGTTTTATCCCTGAGATTATTAACCCCAGGTCCTGACACGAGGCTAGTACATGATTAAGAATGTTTTGGGTGTTGGAGAATCCGGTGGTGTGAATCATTATATCATCAGCAAAACTAACCATATAATGATGGGGCTGGCTAGGCATGCATTAAGTAAGGCATTAATCAGAATATTGAAAAGGGTGGGACTAAGCACACCTCCCTGTGGGGTTCCTAATTCAAAATCTTTAGTTACACTTCTATGTCCCTGGAACAACACAGACGACTTTCTGTTGGACAGGTAACCTTTAATCCAGCGGAGAAGCCATCCTCCAACATCCATTCTGGCAAGTTCACTAATGATTACATGTCGGTTGGCTACATCAAAAGCGGATTTAAGGTCAAGGAAGGTAGTGTATGAGCTGTCAGTGTGCAGAGTGAGAAAGGTGGTAATGCAATGATGCACACTCCTTCCATGCATGAAGCCATGCAACCGGGGAGACAAGAATTGCTTAATTCTGTGCATAAGACGATTAAGAATCATCCTTTCGAATGTTTTACACAAGCAGCTAGTAAGGGATATTGGGCGAAATGAGTTTTGTTGATTGGGCTTCGGAATGGGAATAATGAGGCTGTTGGTCCATGATTTAGGGAGCTCCCCAGTGACATAACTCATGTTATATAATTCAAGTAAAGGATTACCTGGTACTCGACACAGCAATCTGAGTATGTTGTAAGTAATACCATCCTCACCAGGCGACGTGGAGTTGCCCTTAGTTAGTGCTGCATCAAGTTCATAATTAGTGAAAGGAATGCTGCAGTCATCTGCATAAAGCAAACAAGTCTCTCCCTTGCATCATATTTGTCCATTAATTTCGCCTGTGTGGTACGGGGAAGATTGTCATGTGATGTACAGCCCAACCCTGACTAACTCGTTACCCATGAAAGGGGATGAGGGTGCGCGATTGCCCAGTTCGTTCCCTTAATTCTATTTATGCCCTCCATGCCGGCTAAGGGGGGTGTGAGCTTTGAGCCCTTTGACAAATTGTTCCCAGTCTTTTACTGAGCTCTGTCTACACTCTCTGGCGCGCAAGGGCAGTTTGGAAGAGGTTCGCATTTCGGGTACAATGGTTTCTATGGGCTAGGCCTGCTGCGGAAACGTTTCAAGTTTTAGAATCATTGAAAATGGGTTGGGTTTTTTAAGATTATGATATTAGGGGAAGTCTTTTGGTTTTAAATGTAGGGGGTTTCAGGGGCGCTGTAAGCAGTTTTAAATAAGCTCACAAGGTCATTGTTAAAATCTCGACGGGAAATACCAGTCAGTCACATGTGCAACAATCGTCATGCTGATAGGGGGAACATTAAAAAGTTTCCTTTTGAATACCCCCAGGGAGGATAGTATTACCAATATCTAGAGAGGTACCCTTGGGAAATATTGATAATATATCTTTTCAAGGGGAAGACCCCCAGTGGTAAAATAATGTTGAAGCCCAGACACAGATCAAAAAACCCCCCCCTGACAGGGTGTGATGTGAGTTCACTTAGTATTGGATTTGGGGTTGGCGGGGCATATTTTTTTCTGTGAATGTTTAAAAAAGAGTGTTTTTTTTTGTGATTTAGTGGTTTTGAGGTAAGTGATAAAGGGTTTTGTTGGCGGGCATGTTATAGGTTTTTGAAATACTATTTTTGTGTTCATGTACTAAGTGATTGTGTGTGTTAGGTTTGCTTTTGTGTTGATAGTGCTCATGTTATATCTGAGTTGGAGGCGAGTGTCATCATAGAATCAGTGATCTTGGCTAAAGGGTTTTGAAGGAATATGTGTGTATAAAATGAGGTAGTAGGTTGGTAGACAGCAACCACCCAGGGAAGTACTACCGTCCTGCCAGATGACTGTGAAACAGAAACCTATAACTGTTTTGCATGATGGTAGGATTGCTGGTTTCTTTTTCTGTCTCATAAACACGCTAGATAACAGGGATAGCTTGCTACTCCTACTTACACTTTGGTCACACTTTACAGACACACACATGCATATATATATACATACATCTAGGTTTTTCTCCTTTTTCTAAATAGCTCTTGTTCTTCTTTATTTCTTCTATTGTTCATGGGGAAGTGGAAAAGAATCTTTCCTCCGTAAGCCATGCGTGTCGTATGAGGCGACTAAAATGCCGGGAGCAATGGGCTTGTAACCCCTTCTCCTGCAGACATTTACTAAAAAAGAGAAGAAGAAAAACTTTATAAAACTGGGATGCTTGAATGTGCGTGGATGTAGTGCGGATGACAAAAAACAGATGATTGCTGATGTTATGAATGAAAAGAAGTTGGATGTCCTGGCCCTAAGCGAAACAAAGCTGAAGGGGGTAGGGGAGTTTCGGTAGGGGGAAATAAATGGGATTAAATCTGGAGTATCTGAGAGAGTTAGAGCAAAGAAAGGGGTAGCAGTAATGTTGAAGGATCAGTTATGGAAGGAGAAAAGAGAATATGAATGTGTAAATTCAAAAATTATGTGGATTAAAGTAAAGATTGGATGCGAAAAGTGGGTCATCATAAGCGTGTATGCACCTGGAGAAGAGAGGAATGTAGAGGAGAGAGATTTTGGGAGATGTTAAGTGAATGTATAGGAGCCTTTGAACCAAGTGAGAGAGTAATTGTGGTAGGGGATCTGAATGCTAAAGTAGGAGAAACTTTTAGAGAGGGTGTGGTAGGTAAGTTTGGGGTGCCAGGTGTAAATGAAAATGGGAGCCCTTTGATTGAACTTTGTATAGAAAGGGGTTTAGTTATAGGTATTACATATTTTAAGAAAAAGAGGATAAATAAGTATACAAGATATGATGTAGGGCAAAATGACAGTAGTTTGTTGGATTATGTATTAGATAGATAAAAGACTGTTGAGTAGACTTCAGGATGTACATGTTTATAGAGGGGCCACAGATATATCAGATCACTTCTAGTTGTAGCTACACTGAGAGTAAAAGGTAGATGGGATACAAGGAGAATAGAAGCATCAGGGAAGAGAGAGGTGAAGGTTTATAAACTAAAAGAGGAGCAGTTAGGGTAAGATTATAAACAGCTATTGGAGGATAGATGGGCAAATGAGAGCATAGGCAATGGGGTCGAAGAGGTATGGGGTAGGTTTAAAAATGTAGTGTTAGAGTGTTCAGCAGAAGTTTGTGGTTACAGGAAAGTGGGTGCGGGAGGAAGAGGAGTGATTGGTGGAATGATGATGTAAAGAGAGTAGTAAGGGAGAAAAAGTTAGCATATGAGAAGTTTTTACAAAGTAGAAGCGATGCAAGGAGGAAGAGTATATGGAGAAAAGAGAGAGGTTATGAGAGTGGTGAAGCAATGTAAAAAGAGAGCAAATGAGAGAGTGGGTGAGATGTTATCAACAAATTTTGTTGAAATAAGAAAAAGTTTTGGAGTGAGATTAACAAGTTAAGGGAAGTGAGAACAAATGAATTTGTCATTTTAAAAATAAGAGGAAGGTTATTAAATGGGAGTTAGGGTTTGGGAAGATGGAGGGAAATTTTTGGGGAATTGTTAAATGTTGATGAAATAGGAAGCTGTGATTTGTGAAAGGGGCAAGGAGGAAAACATTTTGTAGATGAGGAAGAGCCATTGTGGCGTGGGGGAATTTTGTGAGGAGTGGGTAGAATAAAAGGGGGTAAGGAGGGGGGATTGAGGGAAAAAAGATAAATGTTAAAAGCAGGGGGGGATAGGGTTTTGGGGGTTTTTGGGAAATTTTTTTAATAAATGTAGGGAAAGGGGTAAGGTACTGGGGTTTGGGCGAAGCGTGCAAGTTCCTTTGTTAAAGGCAAAGGGGACAAAAAAAGGCAAAAATTTAGGGGGAAAGTCTTTTGAGTTACCTGGAAAAAGTGTTGGTAGAGTTATTTTGAAAAAATTTTAAGAGTAAGACGGAGAATAGGATAGGATGAACAAGGGGTTTTTGGGAAAAGTGGGGGGGTGTGGGGCCCAGGTGTTTACATAAACATAAAAGTGAACGTATTTGGGTAAGGGCTAAAGGGGTTTTTGTGGCATTTATGGATTTGGAAAAGGCGTATGCGGGTGGATGGGGGGGGCAATGTGGCAGATGTTGCAGGTGTAGGTGTAGGGGGTATTTATAAAAGCAGTGAAGATTTTAAAACGAGGATATGGGGCCCAAAGTTGAGTTGTGGGAAAGGGGGAATTATTTCCCATAAAATAGGCCCCAGACAAGGATGTGTGATGTCCCATGGTTTTTTTAAAAATTTTTATAGAGGGGGGTTGTAAAAAGAAAATGCGGGGTCTTGGCAAGAGGGTGGAGTAAAAGATAAAGAATACCTAAAGTGGAGTTTTTCACGTTGCCCCTTGCGATGACACTGTCTTTGGGGGAAATTTGAAGAGAAGTTGTAAAATTGGTTGATGAATTTGGTAGGGGTGCAAAAAAGAAAATTAAAAAATGAATACAGAAAAAAGTATAACAAAAAGGATAACAAAAAGATTAGGTGATGAAGATGGATATCAGATTGGAGGGATGAGTGTATGGAGGAGGTAAATGTATTCAGATATTTGGGGAGTGGATGTGTCAGCGGTGGGTCTATGAAGGATGAGTGGTGATCATAGGAATGATGACGGAAAAAAGGGTGAGTGTTGCATTAGGAGTCTGTAGGACGACAAAGAACTTTGTCTTGGAGGCAAAGAGGGGAATGTATGAGAGGTATAGTTTTACCAAACGATCTTATATGGGTGTGAAAGCATGGGTTGATGAATGTTCGCAGCGAGGAGAAGGTGGAGGCAGTGGAGTGTCATGTCTGAGCCCGGGCAATGTGTGGTATGATTATCTGAATGCAGAGAATTCGTTATAGTTGGTAAGTTAGGAGGAGGATGCGGGGATTTACCAAAACTGTTGGTCCAGAGGGCTGAGGAAGGGAGTTGGGTGTTCAGACTTGTAGAGAGAAAGGAGCGAAACAGTGTGACTCAAGAGTGTATCATGTCTGTAGTGGAAGGAAGGCAGGGTAGGGGTCAGCTATAGAAAAGGTTGGGAGGAGGGGGTATGAGGTTTTGTGTGCGAGGGGCTTGGACTTCAGCAGGCACGCGTGTGGTGTTTGATAGGAGTGAATGGAGACAAAATGGTGTATAATACTTCACGTGCTGTTGGAGTGTGAGCAAAGTAACATTTTTATAAAGGGGTTAGGGAAATCGGCAGGCCGGACTTGAGCTCTTGGAGATGGAAGTACAGTGCCTGCACTCTGAAGGAGGTGGTGTTTAATGTTGCAGTTAAAAAACTGTAGTTTAAAGAAACCTTTCTGGCAAGACAGTGAAGGTCGTGAATGATCGGTGAAAGTTTTTCTTTTTCGGGCCACCTGACTTGGTGGGAAATCGGCCTGTGTGATAAAGTAATAATAAAATGAGTGTACTAAAAATGGGAAAAGACTGAGATGAGAGCTCTTAAATATTGGTAACGTGTGATATGGATTTGTGTTCTTGAGTGTTTTGTGTGTATGTTTATAAAAAATTAATGTTTTCTGTGATCGTAGGGTTTTGAGAATGCGGTTTGTTGGTATTGTTTATTAGATGATGATGATGATGATGCCAGTGGTTTTGAGATTAGTGTACTTAGGTAGTGGTTTTGAGATGTTTGAACATAGAATTTGGTAATCGTTTTGGTAACCAAATAGTGATTTGAGGGGATCTGTATATAAAATGGATGTTATTGGTATTGGATATTAGTGATTTGTGGAATGTGTAAAAATCTGTGTGCGATTCAGTGGTTTTCTTAGATTTGGTTAATCGCCATTGGAGATGGTGGTGATCGTGAGCTCATGTCATAAAGTGTAGAATCGGTTTTGTCTTTATGTTGTAAAGTCTGGAGAATGAGGGAGGAGTTTGGTGGATGAGAATGTATTTGATGTGTGAGTTAGAGAAGTCAAATGTTATGTCTTCTTAGTAAAAGTCATTATACATAGTTTTAGTGATCTTGTGGTAAGTGATCATAGTTTCGGATCTTGGATATGAGTTCCTGAGTAATGCTGTTAAAAATATGTGATGTTTTAGTGATCAAGTTGTTGTGGTAAGTGATCATTGTGTTAGCTTTTGTGTGTACATGATTTTTTTCTGTTGATGGTGATTTGTTGTAAGTGTTTGTGTGTTAGGGTTTGTGTTCATTGTTTTTTTTTTCCATTCATGATTTTTAATATATCTTTCTTAGAGGTGAGTGTATCACAGAAATTAATAATCGTCTTAGTTATAGTGGTTGAGGTGGATTGCTGTGAATTGAAAAATGGGTTGTTAGTGATGTGACTTAGTTTTGGAGATTTTGGTGGTGTTTGGTAGTATTCATGGTGTTTTGTTAGTATTCAGTGGTGTGGTTTGGGAATATTCAAGGAGTTTTGATGATGTTTTGAAGGAGTTCTAATGATGTGCAAGAGTGTTTTTGACAATGTTCAGTGGTGTTTTTGCGGTATTTGATGGGTGATTGGCTGGTGTTCCAAAATGATGTATGAGATGTTCAAAAGTTTGTTGGGTGGTGTCTGTGTGTTTTAGTTAACCCGGGGCTTACTTCTCTGGAGTGAACATGATAGAGTACCTCCCGGCGTTTGGGGTGTGATGGGTAGTATGAGTTAGTTTTTTTCTTGTGGTAATGTTGTAAATATGGAGAATGAGGAGGAGTTTGGTGGATGAGATGTAATTTCAGTTAAAGAAATGTGTAAGTTATGGATGAATTAGAATATCAATGTTATTTGGGAATATTCAAAATGTTATTTTAGAAGTGTTCCAATGTAATTTGGAAATGTTCTGTTACCCCAAAAACCTACTTTAAATCTTGGGTATAGTGTTTTGAGGGAATGTGTTTTAAATGTGTGATGTTTTTAGTAATCATAGTGGTTTTGAGCTGAGTGATCTTAGTTTTAGTGATTTTGGTTATAATGTTTTGAGAGAATTTGTATAAAATGTGTGATGTGTTTTAGTGGTTTTGAGCTGAGTGATCATAGGTTTATGATCATGTGTCTAACTCAGCTTAAGTCTTAAGTTTGCTACTGGCATACGGAAGCCTAAATGCGGTTAGACACAGTGATCAAAAACCACAACTTCAGTGACTCCGAATTTAACAAAGGTTTCATACAAGGACTTATTGCAGCTGCGGTTTCTGAACCTAGTCGTCCAGTCATTCCATGTTACTACATCCAGGCACTCAAAAACATGGCACTAATAATGACATTCTCATCACCACAGTGGACAAAGGAGGAGTGGTCATCCTCAACAGTACAGACTACGTTAGTAAGATGCAAGATTTATTGAACGACGTCAACACATACGTTTCCATCCCCGAACCCACATGGAAGAAACAGATTCCTTTCTCAGTAAGACCCGCAACATACTCAGGAAATCAGAAGAAGGCAAAAAGCTCTTGCGCCTGATCCCTACCAACCTCAAGTCAGCAAGGCTTTATGGTTTACCAAAGACCCACAAACCAAATGTGCCTATGAGACCCATTACATCTGGAATCGGCAGCGCCCCACACAGCCTGGCAGGAGTTTTGGCGAAATATTTGTCTAAGCTCCTGGGTACAATCAGTCAGGCTCACCTGAAGCTTTCGGGTGACCTCCTTAACCATATCAGGGATCTCGGTATGAGTGATAAGAAGCTTGCAAGTTTTAACGTGACTGCCTTATTCACCAATGTCCCAGTTGATCACGCCAATGATCTTCTTCACAGGGTGATTAACGATGATACAGAATTACCTGTACCTCGCCAAGATTTTGTGAGCCTTGTCGAACTTTGTGTTCGTTATAACTGTTTTAGGTTTGAGGACAAGAAGTACAAACAACTCTTCGGGCTAGCCATGGGATCCCCCTTAGTGCAGTTCTTGCCAATTTAATATTGGACAACCTGGAATCCAGACGGATCCTCAGTAACATCCTGGGTTCAGTTACATGGATGTTGTACGTTGATGATATTTTGGTCATTGTACCCAAAAATCTAGACGTACGTGGCATCCTCAACACCATCAACACTCTAGAACCTACTTTTAAATTTACACTAGAGGAGGAGAAGGACAACCAATTGCCCTTTCTCGATGTTCTCCTATGCACTGGGAAAACAGACTTTCTTTTAAAGTCTACCGGAAACCTACCTACAAGAACGATCTTCTACATTTCTTCTCTCACCATGACACCAGAACTAAAAGAGGGTAGTTATTGGCTTCTTTCTGAGAGCCTACATAATTTCCAGTCCGCAGTTCCTCGAAAAAGAATGCACATACATCACCAACTCTTTTAGTTCACTACACTGTCCCCACTTCATACGTGACTGCGGGAAAACGTGTGACACGTATCCTCAACAAGACCAACACCAATCAAGTTGAAGAAAGCCCCAAGTTACATCGTTTTATCGGTCAGCAACGTTGCCACTAATGTTTCAAAAACGTTTGACAGAAAACTGGCTAAAATATCTACCAGCTCTTCAACTGCTATTAGGAACCTGATACAAAAACCCAAGCATGATTCTGGCACAAGTGCAGGAATTTACACTATACCATGTGGGGGGCGTGACAAAGTATATGTAGGGGAAACAGCCAGATCTCTAAACATTAGGATCGCAGAAACACAAAATGCTTGCAGAAATGATGATCGCAAAAACGTGTGTGTTCAACATAGGGATGATGTTGGATACCTCATGAAATTCAATGAAGCTAAACTAGTGATTAAAGAAGACGACTTAAGACGGAGAAAATGCATTGAAGCTGCACTAATCACTGTCAGTAACACTATAAAGCAAAAGTCTGGTAGTTACAGTATCTCAAAATTGCTAATCAACAGGATATTACCCATTCTGGAAACTGCTGTTACATGATGTCAGCAGGTCCCTCTCTAGCCATCCGTCTCACCTCCTTAGTTCTACTACTACTACCACCATTACCCACACATCACTTCACCTGACTCCTGCCACCATATATACGCGTTTTCTTAGTTTTCTCTGTAGTATTAGGACTGAAGAAGCCACTCGTGGCGAAACGTTTCCTTTAATAAATGTCCTGAACTGTACATAAGTGTCTTTTTCCACACACTCCAGCATGTCTGAAACATTGCTGAGACCTATAAATACTTTGTATATATTTCTAGACAATAGTAAATGACCAAGGCAGGTGAAAATGTTCACCAGTCTTTGTGTTTTTTGGACTGAGTAAATACTATTTCAGTTCCAAATTTGACAAAACAAAAATTTTGGTTTTTATGAAATCACAAAAAACTATAAAAAACTTATTATCAGAACAAAAAAATTATAAAAAAAAAATAGAAATGAGAAAAAAAAGATATATGGGCAACTTCCCTGTAAGCGCGGGGACTCGATGTTGTGTCAGATGAGACCATGCCACTTCGGGGTTATATTCACTAAGTACGGTCCAAAAAAAAATATTTTTTGGTCTTATTTAAACAAAAAAAATTGCCTCTTTAATTTAAAAAAATCAAAATTTGGAGGGCTGGCAGTGAAAACGAAATTACGTTTAAATAGTTGAAGTTTTTAAGTCCCTGCGGGGCCCCGCTGTGAGGAAGAAGAGTAGCTTCTTGCCTAATGACTTGGCTGCCAGAGTGAGGAGAAATAATTTTTTTGGTGCACACTAAGTTTTGGTAAGCTTAAAAATGTCGCACCAGAATATGGAGCGTAATACAAAGGGGGCATAAAAGTGTGATATAAACCCAATGGGCATCCCAAACCCAGTCTTGGCAGGGTACCTGTCATGTGATAATTTTGGTGATTTTTGTGAGATAAATACCTAGTCGGCATGGGCCATTTATATGTGATAACTATGCAAGTCCCTGTCAGGGCATGGGGCACCTATCACGTAAATAACACTGGAGAGTTTTGTTGCCCCAATACACAGTATAGCATAGGGAACCTTAGGGATAACTGGTGTGAGTCTTTTGTGACCAAATTCCCAGCATGGCTGGGGCACATATCGTGTGATTTTTGTGTGGAGCCCCCTTGTATAACAATCCCTCCCATGGAAGGCAGTAAAAGAAGGGAAAAAGAAAAACTTAGATAAGAGTTCAGCGACTACTTTGCTCTCCAAAAAGATAAAATGAGCAGATAAACTTCGGATGCGAAATATTAAAACAGTCCATTTTTCCCAGTGATATTTAACCAAAAAAACATAAAGAAAATTACTCTGCAGATCATAAAGGACCAAAAAAGTGTTTTGTACCAAAGTCGAAATAAAAGAAGCCAGGTTACTGGAAACCCATGGTAGAAAAAATTTTATGCTTAGATTCCCCACATGATGGAAAAAAAAACTTAAATTTTTGCATTATTTTAAAGTAAAGAAAGAGGTATACATAAACATTTTCTTCCAAAAAACGCAGAACCTCCCCTTAGTCAGAAAACTTAAGGGGAGATAATGACCCCAATACACCAATGCTTCACCGGGGTGGGAAAATTTTTTAGTTAGGAAAACAAATGTAGGTCAACTGTCACAATCACGAACGGAAAGATCTATCACGATTTCTCAGGGGGTACTGATCTTACAGAGAATAACTAATGCCAACCCAAAAAAACCTAATAATGTAGTGTTGTTTTGCTCCATTTTTGTTCAAACCTCATAGTACAATTCTTAGTAATTAAATAATCAACACCTATTTTGTGATTTTAATAGTAAAAATAAGTCCCCCTTACTAAATTTTTTTTTTTACTATTTTTTGCTTTTAAAAATTAGCTGAATCGATATTTTCTGTCCATTTAATACCTATTTTTTTAAATACTATCAATTTTTATTACTTACTAAAATTAATAATTACCATTTTTACTATCAATACAATTTACTCTTAACATTTTTGACATCATTTAATAACCATTACTCGTCTAATTACCTTAACCAGTTTTAATACCACATTTACTATCTTAGAGTACTCTTAATTACCTTGTACTGCCAAACAACCTCAAGTATAACTACCAGTGCAATTTTGAAAGAAATAAACATTACTTTTTCACTTATTTTATAATCATTATTACTTACTAAAATTTTATTAAACACCATATTTACTACCAGTCAATTTTACTTTTGTACATTAATCATTATTTTATACTTCCCATAACATTTTGTTGCCAAATTTCCAAGTTTGTATATTCAACTCCAACCTTTATATTATCCTTTGTACCTGTCTACCATCTTACTATCATATTATAACCAAGACATTGCCATTGTTATTTTTTACTTATTATTCTTTTGGTACTCTTGATCTTGTCAACAACCTATACCAGACCCTAGTGCAATTACAAGTACCATTTCAATTTGTATTTTTATAAGTTTATAAGTCCTATTCTAAGATTGTTTTCATAACTTAGTGACTATATTGTGTGTGCAATTAGTGTATATTTCAATTATATTATTGTTCAAGGCCCTTAACTATCTTGTGCTAACTAGTACCAACTACCTAATATATATTTTTTTTTCTACTTTTTTTATTATTTTGCTACCTTAACTTGCATATTTTATCTTGTCAATTTAAATCTAGTTATACTCTAATTCTTGTAAACAACTTATATAACACCTTAGTGCAATTACAACTGAGAGTCTTGTGCCTTTTTTATATCATTAGATTAAACTCAGTTGTACTATAGCTCATTCTAGCTCAATACATAGTCAATACCAAATTCATTATATTAGACCATAGTGTAATTACAAGTGAGAGTCTGGTGCTATTTTTAATTTGTTTTTTATATTATTAGATTAAAACCTTGTTTTACTATAGCTCATTCTAGCTCAATACATAGACTATACCAAAGTCATTACATTAGACCTTAGTGCAATTACAAGTGAGAGTCTTTGTGCTATTTTTAATTTGTATTTTTATATTATTAGTTTATACCTAGTTTGTACTTTAGCTCATTCCAGCACAACACATAGACAACACCAACTCCATTATGTGTATTAGTGACTATACTCTACATGACAAAAATGCTATAGCTATACACTTGTCCAAACTTCCCACCACTACAGATATCAGTACTAAAAACTCAACCCGCAACTCAGGATATAAATAACCATAATTTAAACCTAGAGGATGATTGATCACGTTGACCCTGATCTAAACCTCCATAATCTGACACACAATCAAAACCTATTGGAAAGTAACTGCCTTTACTACACAGCATCACAAGCCAGCACTATCCTAAACAATGCTAAAAGTCTATCAGTACTTAACTACAACATTAGGTCCTTAAGCAAACACTATGATGGCCTCCTGGCACTCCTTGAATCACTAAAGACACCCTTCTCCTGCATTATTCTTACTGAGACCTGGCTTAAGCAGGACATAATAGATATCTACCCTCTACCAGGATACACAGCAATCCACAACTGCAGACCATACCAAGTTGGGGGTGGTATTGCAATCTATTACTCTAACCAATTATCTTGTATTAGCACCACTTGCATTAGTGATGAATATGGAGAATACATTTTTCCTAATTTTACTGTAAAAAACCTTAAGACGCCTATAACAATCGGTGCCATTTACCGGATACCCCACACAAACATCCCAAATTTCAGTGAGAAACTAAAGACACTAATAACAAACAGACAAATGAATAAGCACCACCTTCTCTTAGCTGGAGACTTCAACATCAAACCTTGGCCTACTAGATGATCAGCCTGTAACTGATTTCATCAACAATATGAACAAAAACACTTCTCATACCAACAATAACTAAACCAACCAGGCTCACTGAAACAAGTGCAACCATAACAGACCACATATGGACCAATATACTAGCCCCCCTTAAATCAGGGATAATCACAGATAGCACTACAGACCACTACCCTACCTTCCTCTTGACAAACATTAGTAAAACCACCACTTGAATACAACAAAGTTTCATTTAGACTCCATGATGAGGCCTCAATAAGGAAGTTCACAGCTGACCTAGAGACTGTTGACTGGCCTACAGAATTCTCCAAGGCCAATGGTATTGATGACTGGACAGACATTTTTCTTAACAAATTACTTAGACTATACAACAAACATTGTCCTATAAAAACGAAACAGATCACAAACAAATGGCTTGGTTGCCCATGGCTAACCAGCACCATTCTGAAATCCATTGATAAGAAACACCAATATGAAAAGCAATATAGGCAGGGCTTAATACACAAAGATATTCTTAAATGCTATTCATCAGTCCTCACCAAAGTAATAAAGAAAGCCAAACAACTATACTACTCCAGTAGATTCACTGACACAAGAGGAGATATAAAAAAGACCTGGAAAACAATCTCTCAGATTCTAGGGACCCACAAACTAAAAAAAACAAGAATATTGCCCTAACTAAACCTAATGAAACACCACTGCCATCCCCCCTGACACAGCTAAAAAGATTTTAAAATTTTTTTAAATTTTT
>NW_026466312.1:0-13196 GCF_026875155.1 Cherax quadricarinatus
TTTAAAACACTGATCAACAACCAAAATGCTTCCGAGACTAGAGTAGCAATTTACAGCTGATTATGAATATCATGGTGTCACAACAGGTTCCAACAGGCTTGTGGCAGTGTTTCTTACCACACTCTGTCTCACTGCCTGTCATTATTGTTCCAGCAGTCATAGAAGGTGGTTTATATTTTGAGGTGAAAGTTAGGTGATTTTTATAGCTTGCTTATGTGAGTGTGACAGCCGTGCAAGAGGTTCCCACTGGTCACCTTGTCAATCATTGGAGCCTGGGATGAAAAATGTCCAACATCCACCTCACATTGAACCAAACAAAATTTTGCTACCACAACTACACATAAAACTGGAAGACAACTGTGAAGAATTGGTAGAAAACCTCATCATGGTTTACAAGAACATGGGATGTAACATGTCACTTAAAATCCACTTTTTTTTTGCCCATTATGAGCGTCAAGCAAAAAGGCAGAGAGTAGGTACAGATTAGAGTTTAGAACATACTGACACATGTTGTACGTTATAATAAAATAATCAAGGTGACATCTGGATTCATGACATGAAAATACCTAAGAATTGACTAATCTCACTTAACCCTTAAACGGTCCAAACGTATATATACTTTCACGCGCATAGCGCCCCAAACGTATATATACGTTTTCTTTGTCATTCATTCAACATTGCCTCAATAAGCCTGAGTCACGTAGACATGAGAGAATGGGTTTGCGCACTCACTGTGTGCCATATTAAAATAATTGGGGATGCCTGGGTACCATATGCTCTTTTTTCCTTTTAAAAGAAAAGATTTTTTTTTTCCTCAAAAAATTTGGGGCGCTACGCGAGTGAACGTATATATACGTTTGGACCGTTTAAGGTTAACTTAAGAATCATACAACTTTTCAAAAATTGTTGACCAGTGTAATTAGCATAGGCGAGGTCATCACCTCACCTATAGTGAGGTGTTCTCATAGTCAGGTGTGGTCATAGACAGGTGTGGTAATAGTCAGGTGTGGTTCATGTTTCCAGGTCTCCATCCGTGGGCCCCCGGATGTCAACCCTTCCACAGTCGTTTTGGTGCTTTCCCTTGTTCCGTGTGTCCAGAAGTCCATCTGTGTCTCCGCAGATGAACTCCCAGGTGTGGATCATGGTGAGGTGTGGTCATAGTGAGGTGTGGTTGTTGTGAGATATGGTTGTAGTGATGTGAAACTGTGTCAAGGTGTGGTCAAAGTCAGGTGTGGGTTTATGTTTCCAGGTCTCCCATACGTGGGCCCCCGGATGTCAACCCGTCCTCACTTCCACGCCCGGTTGTTTGAGCTTTCCCTAGTTGCGTGTGTCCAAAGTCAACTGTGTCCCCCGCAGATCAACTCCCTTCCTCAACTTTCCAGTGGGCGGGTGGTTGGGTGTGTTGGGTGGTGAGGGGTGGTTTGGTGGGTGGTTTTAGGTGGGCTCGTGTGGGCTTGTGTGCGTGTGTGTTTTGTATGTGTTTGGCCCCTACCCATGACCTTGTGGATGGTTAACTTGTCTTGTTAGCTGGTCTACTGCCGAGACTGTCCAGTGGGTGGAATTACAGGAGGGGACACACAGAAAACTTCGTCCTGTAATTCACACACCAAGACAGCCTGAACAGTAGTCAGGTAGACAACGACCAAGCTGCCTCCAACTCGGCACCAAGGTGAGGTTACTTAGTGATAATCTCGACTTCTATATTTATGTTTTCATATTGTTCAAGTTAATTTTTTGTTTTGGTTTTCACTTACGAGCTGTAATGTGTATTCTAAAAGTGTTACTGTGTAAAATGTGAGTCCGTGTGACTCTGGTCTTCCACAAGGAAATCTGTTACAAAAAATTTATCAGTTATTTTTTTTTTTGTTGCAGTTCGTCATTTCAAGCACTTCCACAAGTAAATATGAAATCACACAGTACATTCACAAAGGTGGGACTCACATGCACATATATATCAAAATACAAAGAATAGCTAAACCACAAGGTCATACAGCGCTTCACATGCTCATCAATAACCACAACACATGTTATTTCTCATCGTCCCTCTCTACATCTAATTCTCCTCACACCGTAGACTATCGTACAATCCAAACTTTCACACCCGCATACTGCATTTTCTCTCACCTTTCTTTTAAATGTAAATTACTTTGCACAGAAATAAAGAAATTGTTTAGCGTCAATTTTAATTGCTCCTGTAGTTTGCTACAACACTTCCACAACAGTGTCTCCCACAATGGTATCATGTTTTACCATAACAATTTTGTTGACTCAAAATTCCTCAAAAGATTCACTTTAACATTTTCCAGTAACCATCACTCTCTCGGCCCACACTACAAAAATCTCCTTATTGATAAAATCGACCTTCACGGTAGTAAAAAAACGATTTCAGCAGTGTGTTCGATACGCTGTGAATAAAAACAGTGCTTGGGCTAAGGTACAAGTGACGTGGCTAAGGTACAAGTGACGTGGACTAAGTACCAGTGCGTGGACTAAGACACAAGTGACGTGGACTAAGGCAAAAGTGGAATTAGACAACAGTTTCCTCGATACTGCTGTTTTTATTTATTTGTACTTTGGCAACTGTGGCAACAAACGCAAATATCTTTGTAACAAATCGTTTTTTTTTTTCCTGTTATTCAACGTTCGCAAAAATATGTTGATGCACACGTATCCTTCCTCTTCTAAACCAGCCAGTTATTTAATACTTATATTTTGTTTTTTCCATCACTCCGGTCAGTCACAATTTTCGACATATTCATTGGCTTGGTATAATCCAACAGCAATGGACAAAACACAATATTTTATTTAATTAAACAATATTTTTCAATTTTATCTGAAGACTGTGGTCCACCAGTTGGAACTGTACACAGAACAAAATCAGGGTCAAAGACAGTTGTGAACGTACCAAAACAAGACAGGGACAAAGACATTGTGAACTGTACCAGAAACAAAGTCAGGGACAAAAGACATTGTGAACTGTACCAGAAACAAAGTCAAGGGACAAAGAACAGTTGTGAACTGTACCAGAAACAAAGCAGGGACAAAGGCTGTTCGTTATTTCTTGTTTGTTTCACTAACTACTTATATCTGTGGTCCGTATGTGACTCTGTCTTTTCTACCAAGAAATCTGCTGCAAAAAGTTATCGATTTGCCTTTCTTGTTGCAGTTCGTCCTTCTATATTTTATGCAAGTCCACGAAACGTCATAAGTAAATACGACTATGGTGTTCATTGCCACCTACTACCAAGGTTGAGGGACTGATTGCTTCATCTTCTGTATATAGTTCTACTGTCTTCAAATTTGTCCTGGAATTTGTATTGATAAAGCCATTGGATGGCGAACGTCACATAAACGATACCAAATGTTGCACATGTATTTTAATTTCAAACATAACAAGACCAAGTAACAGACAACACGACACACACACACACACCCTTTTTCTCTGGGCCCACTTTATATATATGTATGTATCTATATAATATATATGTCTATATATATATATATATATATATATATTATATATATATATATATATAATATATATATATATATATATATATATATATATATATATATAATAATAAACACAATTTTCCCACTTCTTTCAATACATATTTAACCACACAATTTTCACACACTTATCTGTACCGCCTCACACAGTTCTAAAATATATTTAAATTATGTTTTATATATTAATAGAATTCTGAATAATCGGGATGGAGAATGTTATTATATAGTATTTTGTAGATATTCTTACGATAAATGGGAAGATATAAGGAATAACAACTGAGAAAATCTTGTGCTGGATATTGCAAAAAAGCACTCTGTGCATTGTAAATGGTAGTTCTCCTCTCTCACTTTTAATTTTTCATTCTTCACTTCTCTCTCCTTTTACTATATTGACCAAAAGTTTTCGCAAACACAACAAAAAAAAATTATGAAAAAAAATAAGATCTGCAAACTGGAGAGTCACTCTCCGCGAAAAAGTGTTTGGTGGTGATGAAATTTACAACCTGGTCAGTACAACTCTGTCTTAATTCTTCAATAACGATGTTTTGTGTATTATTCTCTTCTCTACTCATTTAGGTACGTGTGTTCAGTTATACCGTTTTCTGTATGGGTTTGTACTTTTCATGTGGTTTACAGTATTGTTTCTCGGGGGTTACTATACAGTCCCTTCCGTGTTACATTATCCGTTATTGTTTTGTGTTGTTCTCTGTTATTGTTAGTTACGTTCCTTGGGTTATTGTACTGTTATCCTGTCTTAATACACCATGTTTTATGTGTTAGTATACAGTTCCTGCATATTAACAGATCAATGTCCTTTCCGTGTTTCCTCTTCAAGTTACTGTATTGTTATTGCATGTTACTGTAGCGTTTCTCTGCATACTTTTTATTGTTGCTGTATGTTTGACATGCTTACTGTGTGTGGAGTGAGGTAAATCCCACATTATTATTTACATCAAGCACTTCAAACTTCTTGCTGCATCCCCCTGCCACAACAGTTCTCCCACACGATTATTTATGTCCACTTCAAGCAATTATCTTGCAGACTCCACATTCTAACACATTCAAACTTAACAACTCCAGGATCTCCCTTTCTCATTTGCACTTATAACACCTTCAAAAATATTAATACAACTAAAAGTATCCACAATACACACCAAACAAAAAAAATAAGTAAAATCTAAGTCATAAACCTCGACATCATGGTAGTCTCATCTTGTTGACATAAAGATTCCGTCAGCCAGCGTGCAGTCTGGCTGGCTAGTTTGTCTCGTTTTACTGCCTCCGTTACTGCTGTATTTTGCGATATCTTTGCTGTAATATGTATTTGGGAACCTAGCAAAAATATATTACACACACACACAGACTGACACCACACACACACACACAAAAACCCACACACACCCAACACAACACTCACACACACACACAAACCAACACGACAGCACACGACACACACAGATAAGGAGGGAGGCCCAGCGACAGTAAGAAAACAGCATAGCTTCAAAAGTCAGGTATACCCCACATTAGGAGGAAGACAACAGTCAAAGACAAGTAATCAGGCTGTGGAAAGAAGTTGGGGAGCTCACAAGAAACGTCAAGAAGGTATGTGAGGAGCCACCACGAAGGATTTAAGGAGTATTTACAGTACAGACAGAAGGACTCTGGGAAGACAAAACTGGGGACACACCAACAAGGGTTTAACAACAAGTGTTGGATGAAATACACAACCAAAAACGAGGGAGAAGGTGAAGAACCTGCAAAAGTTGCCGCCTTGATACCTCAAAGGCGGTGGGAACGGACAACATCTCTCCGTCGGTCCGTAGAGAGACAGAGATGCTGTTTGTAGCCACTACCACAATTTTCAACCCATCCCTTGTAACTGGCAACTTCTTGAGTATGAAGGACGGTAAGATAGTCCCCATTTTAAGAAGGACGAAACGAGGCACTAAACTATAGACCATGTCTCTGACGTGTATAGTATTCAAAGTCCTTTGAGAAGATTATCAGAGGAGACTGTTGGACCACCTGGAACGGAACAAGATCATCAACGACAACCATCACGGATTCATGGAAGCAAATCCTGTGTCACAAACCTTCTGGAGTTTTCATGACACATAACAAAGTAAGAGATGAGGGGAGGGTTGGTTTGCATTATCTTGGGCTGGAAAAAAAAAAAAAAACAAGAGGCCTTCGACACAGTTTCATCTCAAGAGATTAGTGGCAGAAGCTGGAGGACCAGGCATGTGAAACAAAAGGCACTGCAATGGATCAGAGATTCCTGACACAGGGAGGCAACAACGAGGCATGGTACGTGATGAGGTATCACAGACGCGCCTTACGAGCGGGGTCCCACAGGGGTCAGTCCCTAGACCAGCTATTTCTGGTATATGTGAATGACATGATGGCAGGGATAGAACTCAGAAATGTCCCTTTCGCAGAGATGTGAAGTTAATGAGGAGAATTAAATCAGATGAGGATCAGGCAGGATACGAAAAAGAGACCTAGACAGGCCTGGACCACTGGTCCACAACTGCTCCTGGAAATGTAACCCCGCCAAACGCAAAGGTCAGAAAATCGGGGAAGGGCAAAGAAGACCGCAGTCAGAGTATAGGCTATGTGACGAAAGCACTGCAAATCTCGCTTAGGGAAAAGATCTTGGGTAAAGTATAACACCGAGCACGTCTTCCCGGAAGCACACATCAACTAACAACTGCTGCAGAAAATAAATTGAAAAAAAAAAAAAAAAAAAAAAAAAAAAAAAAAAAAAAAAAAAAAAAAAAAAAAAAAAAAAAATCTCATGACGCCTGGGCAAACCAGAGAACAGTTCCGATTCCTTAGTAAGGATCGTTCAAGATACTGTACACCGTGTACTTGATGTGTTTCATTCATCATAGTGAACATGAGTGTTGGTCTTGTCTGTGTTCATTCATCATGTGAACATGAATGTTGTTCTTGTAATGTGATCATTCAGCTTAGTAACAGAGAAAATGTTGTTCTTGTTATGTGTTCATTCATCCATAGTGAACAAGAAAGGTTTTTTCTTGTATGGTGGATCCATTCAACATAGTGAACATAATGTTTGTTTCTTGTATGTGTTCATTCATCAATAGTGAAACATGAATGTTGTTCTTGTATGTTTTCATTCATCATAGTGAAACATGATGTTGTTCTTGTAATGTGATCATTCCATCATAGTGAAACATGAATGTTTGTACTTGTATGTGTTCACATTCATCATAGTGAACATGAATGTTGTTCTTGTATTTTCATTCATCCATAGTGAACAATGTTTGTTCTTGGTGATGATAGCCATGATATTGGATATTCATATGTATAGAGATCTCAAATATCTTATAATACATGTATAGATTTAAAAACTATACATTAAGACATAACATAAATAACCCGCAACATACAGTACGGACTCGTAGAATACTTTTCAGTAAGTTTTGGACCATTAACTAGTAACAAGGAAACTTAACATTTAAATCATGACGAGATAATATAATCACAGGAACTACTCCTGACCACCAATCTTTCCAGTGGTGACCCTCACTGTCTCCTAAGGTGTGTCCTGTTTGTACACTGACTTACATGTGTGTGTGTGTGTGTGTGTGTGTTGTGTGTGTGGGTGGTTTTTGTGCGTGGTGTGTGTAGCGTAGAGGAAAAGTGTGAGGTGTAGGGTGCGTGTGTATTTGTTTATATACTAGTAAATACCGGAAGGAGCGGATAATATGCAGTGTTGAATAAATAAACGTGTATGGTAATACCGATGATTGTGTTTTGGAGTGTGTGTTGCTTTTATTCAGTGCTTCTGTATGGTGTGTATGTGTATGTAGGATTTGTATGTGGCAATCCAGAATTTAGTGAATCGAAGACATGTGTGCTTCGAGAACCATAGTGTACCATGCCAAAAAAGATCAAACAACCAAGAAAAAAAAACGATAACTAATAAACAATTAAATTACAGTTATCGTGCAGGGAACACAAAGGTTCACACACCGACACTAATTTACGCACATAAAAAAGCTAACAAATACACTTATTCGAATAAATAATTGAATAATGTAATAATTGACATAGGTACAATATTAAATATAAATATATGTTCCAGATTTTCACTAGTGGCCAGTTCTTGGTGGACGAACTGTGACAGAGATCTCTCTTGTCTCAGGTAGTCGACGTTCGGGTCTGTTCAGGAGGATGTTATTACAGAGCGCAGATTTTCTGTGTGTCCTCCTCTGTAATAACATCTTCCTCTGTATACTGATATTAATACACTTGTGTAGTAATATCATATATGGACAGTGCTTCAAGGCTGGCTAAAACTGCTGACCTCAGGGAAGTGGTGAAGGGTGTATGGATGAACACTTGGAACTACGGACCTGGGGTGGGACTGCTGACCTCTGGGAGGTGGTGAAAGGTGTGAACCTAGAACCACGGACCTGAGGTGGGACTTGCTGACATCGGGGAAGTGGTGAAGGGTGTATGGATGAACACTTGGAACCACGGACCTGGGTTGGGACTGCTGATCTTGGGGGTGGGACTGAGTTAGGCAACAAAAATACGAAAAGAGTTTCCAGGGCTTCAGAGGAAGGGAAGACATCCGGGGGCCCACGGATAGTTTCCTGGACTCATGAACCTGGGGAAGGTAGGATAGAATAGGACAGGAAGTGGGGAAAGGAGAATATCTGAGGGGACACAGATAGACTCCTGGACACATGAACCTGGGGAAGGTAGGATAGAATAGGACAGGAAGTGTGGAAGGGAGAATATCTGAGGGGACACAGATGGACTCCTGGACACATGAACCTGAGGAAGGTAGGATAGTATAGGACAGGAAGTGGGGAAAGGAGAATATCTGAGGGGACACAGATGGACTCCTGGACACATTAACCTGGGGAAGGTAGGATAGAATAGGACAGGAAGTGTGGAAGGGAGAATATCTGAGGGGACACAGATGGACTCCTGGACACATGAACCTGGAGAAGGTAGGATAGTATAGGACAGGAAGTGGGGAAGGGAGAATATTTGAGGGAACACAGATGGGGAAGGATTAGGTGCAAAAGCCGAGACTATTGAGTGTATGATTGGAAGTGAGGAAGGGACACATGAACCTGGGGAAGGTAGGATAGTATAGGACAGGAAGTGTGGAAGGGAGAATATCTGAGGGGATACAGATGGACTCCTGGACACATGCACCTGTGGAAGGTTGGATAGTATAGGACAGGAAGTGTGGAAGGGAGAATATCTGAGGGGATACAGATGGACTCCTGGACACATGCACCTGTGGAAGGTTGGATAGTATAGGACAGGAAGTGGGGAAGGGAGAATATCTGAGGGGACACAGATGGACTCCTGGACACATGCACCTGTGGAAGGTTGGATAGTATAGGACAGGAAGTGGGGAAGGGAGAATATCTGAGGGGACACAGATGGACTCCTGGACACATGAACCTGGGGAATACTTAGTGCAAAGAGCAATGAGTGAGGGACACAGACGACACAGAACCTCGGGAAAGCATCAAAACGGCCTCCACGAGGACAAACTAATAAGAATAATAAATAATTATAATAATTATATAATGCGAAGATCGTCCATGAAAACGTTTCCCCCTTACACCTCAGTTACTGTTCACTTAGGCATTAAGTTAGGTACCTACCTGGTGTTCTATATAGTATGTGTTCTATCTCAGTATGTCAGTAAAGTAAGCTGGGCTGTACTTGTAGAAAAATATATAATTATTATTATTAACTTATATTTACAGAGATTCATCAAGGTAAGCCTAGCTCATACGTCAGCTTCACTTTGGTTCAAACATAAGTGCAATAACGCATCGTTATCAAAGACTCACACATAAATGTCTAAAGACGCAGTGACATCGCCGCATCGTTATCTAAGACTCAGTGACATCAACTCCCTCGTTATCAAAGACACAGTGACATCACTCATCGTTATCAAAGACACAGTGACATCGCCCATCGTTATCTAAGACTCAGTGACATCACTTCATCGGTTAATATCCTAAGACTCAGTGAACTCACTCATCGTTATCAAAGACACAACAACACTCTGTTATTTAAACTCAATGACATCACTCATATTAATCTAAACTCAGTGACATCGTTGTGTAAACATATCAGAAAGAGTATTCACTAGTTATGGAACTGATCCCAACAATTTTCCAAACTGTTTTTTACTATTTTACTATAGAGAACAAGTTTGCCTGCACACAGTCTAAACTTAATGGTAATAATCATTGTCCGTAAGATGCATCAACCATTACGTATTGACGACGTTCAGAAGAGGAAACTTTAATTATATTTAAAGTAAAACACTTTAAAGGTTTCTCTTCAGGAAATCCTCATAGAGTAACTGGTAGTGGACCGTAAAGGACGCCACAGATGGCTGGTCTGGTATACCCAGAACTAACTTTAAGTTGACAATAGCATCAAACTTTTAATTTTTTTATGCCACAGTGTGCAATTTATCTCTCGTAGTAACAACATAATCGAAAATATTGTGAGTGGATTGTGTATGAAGTAATTAACACCCAAATAACATGGAGTCTGAATGAGGATAAAATACAACACTGCACCTCCTGATGATCCATCTTGACACCAACACTTCCTACTTCTTTTATACTGTTTGTTTGTTTTGTCTGGGAGGGAGGTTGCAATATTGCAATATGTTATTTTGTCATACATTTTTATTTTGTAATAGGTATAGTGTATGAAAATAGTAATATGTTACATATGTTAATAAGCTATAACAGTAAAAATGAGATAAATACTATACAATACCGGGAAAAGTATAACTCACATGTAATGCGTTTTTTATTGACAACGTTTCGCAACCACTGTTGCGCCGGTCTATACACCCTCCGTCATTTCCTTTATTAGCTAAATTGGAAAGAACGACCTTGTATTATTATTTCTTGTTTGTACAATTATTTCTGTATGTTTGACCACTATGTATTTAATATCTGGCTGTAATGTGTAGTTTTAATTATGTGTCTGTTTTTATGTACAAGGACGTAGATTAATGTAAAATAATCCCAATCAATTCCAAAGTATGGCTGAACATAGGTTTCTTGCTGTTGTTACCCCCCACTGTTGTACCCCCACTCTTGTACCCCCACTGTTGTTACCCCCCACTGTTGTTACCCCCACCACACTGTATATTTGGGTTAGGCGTTTGTCGGGTCAGTGTCACGTGACCATCCCCAACTCCAAGCTAGTGTTACTGTCCTTGGAGCAGAGTTAATTAGCAGCCACTAGTCAACACTCCTTCACTGGTCCTTATTAGACAGTTGTTAATTGGTCTTCCTTACCATAGTATATTCTGGGCAATACTTATACTCTATCTGATTCCTCCTCTGACCTCCAGTGGTGGTCAGACTGTGAGAGGAGAGTCCTGGTGGTTAGACTGTGGAGAGATCGTGGTGGTTAGACTGACTGTGGAATGAGAGTCGTGGTGGCCAGACTGGGGGAGGGAGAGTCGTGGTGGCCAGACTGTGGGAGGGAGAATCGTGGTGGCCAGACTGTGGAGGAGAAAATCGTGGTTGGTCAGACTGTGGGGAGGGAGGTTTAGGTGGCCAGACTGCGGGAGGGACATCGTTGGTGGCCAGACTGGGGAGAGAGTCGTGGTGGCCAGCTGTGGGAGGAGAGTCGTGGTGGTCAGAAAGTGGAGAGAGAAGGTCGTGGTGGCCCCAAGAACTGGTGGGAGGGAGAGGTCGTAGAGTGGCCAGACTGTGGAGGGAGAGTCGTGGTGGCACAACCGTGGAGGGAGAGGTCTGGATGGTCAGAAATGGGAGGAGAGTCCCGTGGTGATTACTGTGGGAGAGAGTCGTGTGGTCCAGACTTGAAGGGAAAGTCGTGATCGTCAGACTGTGGGAGGGAGAGTCGTGGTGTCGACTGTGTGAGGGAGAGTAGGCGGTGGTCAGAAGTGGGAGGGAGAGTCGTGGGGTTAGACTGAGGGAAGGGAAAGTCGTGCTGGTTAGACTGTGGGAGGGAGAGTGTGGTGGCGCAGACTGTGGAGGGAGATAGTGGTGGTCAGAATGTGGGAGGGAGAGGCCGTGGTGGTTAACGTGGGAGGAAGAGTCGTGGTGGTTAGACTATGGAGGAGAGCGTGAGGTTAGACTGTGGAAGGAGAGTCGTTGTGCCAGACTGGGAGAGGGAGAAGTCGTGGTGACCAAACGTGGGAGGGAAGCTCTGGTGGCCCGAATGGTGGGAGGACGAGCCGTGGTGTTAGAACCTGTGGAGGGAGAATGTGATGCAAGACTGGGGAGGGAATCCGTGGTGCCCAGACCTATTGGAGGGAGAGTCGTGGCGGTCAGACTGTAGGAGGGAGATCGTGGTGTCAGACTGTTGGAGGAGAGTCGTAAGTGGACAGACTGGTGGGAGGGAGAGTCGTGTGGCCAGACTGGGGGAGGGAGAGTCTTGGTTGCCAGACAGTGGAGGGAGAGCGTGGTGTCAACGTGGAGGGAGAGTCGTGGTGGTCAACTGTTTTGGGGGGGAAAAAAAAAAAGGTTCCCCCCTGGGGAAATCCCTTCCCCAAAATTTGGGGGGGGGGGGGTAAAACCCCGGGTTTTCCGGGGGAAAGGTCCTTTAGTGGGGAAGGGGGGGGCAAAAGGGGAAAAGGGGGGCCCCCCAAGGGGGGGAAGGGGTTTTTCCCCTTTTTCCCCCGGGTAATTTTGGGGGGGGTTTTGGGAAAAACCCCCATTTAAAAAATTTTTAAAATTTGGGGGGAAAAAATTTTTTGGGGGGGGGGGAAAAAAGGGAAAAGGGGGTTAAGGGGAGAAGCTGGTTAACTTTAAAAAAACCGGAAAATTTGGGGGGCGAGGGTTTTCAAAAGGAAAAGGGGGGGAATGGGAAAAAAGGGGGGAGAAAAACTATTAACGGGAAAAAGGGGGTTTGCAAAAAAGGGAAAATTTGGGGAAAAAAAAAAAAAATTTAAAAAAGGGGGGCAAATTTTTAAATTTTAAAAAAGGATAAACTGGGGGGCCTTTTCCCAAATTTAAATTTTGGGGGAAAATTTGGGGGGGGGGAAAAATTGGGGGGGGAAAAAAAGGGAAACGGGGGAATCTAAAATTGGGGGGGAAAAAGGGGCCCCCAAAAAAAACCCCGGAAAACCCTTTACCAAAAAAAAAGTTTAAATAAAAAAAAAGGGGGGAAGGGGGCCTTCCCCCAGAAAAATTTTTAAAAAAGGGGGTTTAAATAAAAGGGGGGGGTTTTAAACAAAAATAAAAAATTTTAAAAAAAGGGTTTTTTTAAAATTGAAAAGGGGGGGGAAAAAAAAAAAAAAGGGGAAAAAAAAATGGGGGGGGAAAATTTCCCCAAAAAAGAAATTCCCCCAAAATTTAAAATTTCCCCCCTTTAAAGTCCCCTTTTTTTCAAAAAAACCCCAAAATTTAAATCCCTTTGGGCCAAATTAAAGGGGGAAGTTAGGGAAAATTCCCCTTGAAAAATTTTAAAAAAAAAAAAAAATTTGGCAACAAAACCCCCCCCCAAAAAAACCCCTTTTTTAAAAAATGTCCCCCTTTTTTAAAAATTAAACGGGGGGGGGAAAATTAAAATTTTTGGGTTTTTTAAAAAAAGCCAACCCCTTTCCCCCCGGGGGGGGGCCCCAAAAAAGGGGGGGAAATTAAAAAAAGGCCCCCCCCAAATGGGGGAAAAAACCCCCA
>NW_026466313.1:0-13901 GCF_026875155.1 Cherax quadricarinatus
TAAACAGGGGGTACACCAGCAAGTGCTGGACGAGATACACATAACCAAGGAGGACGTGAAGAAGCTGCTATGCGAACTTGACACCTCAAAGGCGGTGGGACAGACAACATCTCCCCGTGGGTCCTTAAAAATGGAGCAGAGATACTGTGTGAGCCATTAACAAAGATCTTCAATGCGTCAATTGAAACTGGGCAACTCCCTGAGGTATGGAAGATGTCAAATGTAGTCCAATTTTTAAAAAGGGAGACAGACATGAGGCACTGAACTACAGACCTGTATCACTAACGTGTATAGTATGCAAAGTCATGGAGGAGATCAGGAGGAGAATGGTGGAGCACCTGGAAAGAAACAAGTGTATAATTGACAACCAGCATGGTTTCAGGGAAGGAAAATCCTGTGTCACAAACCTACTGGAGTTTTATGACAAGGTGACAGAAGTAAGACAAGAGAGAGAGGGATGGATCGACTGCATTTTTTTGGACTGCATGAAGGCCTTCGACGCAGTTCCTCACAAGAGGTTACTGCAAAAGCTAGAGGATTAGGCACACATAACAGAAAAGGCACTGCAATGGATCAGAGAATACCTGACAGGGAGGCAACAACGAGTCATTGTACGTGACGAGGTGTCAGAGTGGGCAGCTGTGACAAGCGTGGTTCCACAGGGGTAAGTCCTAGGACCTGTGCTGTTCTTGGTATATGTGAATGACATAACGGAAGGGATAGACTCAGAAGTGTCCTTGTTTGCAGATGATGTGAAGTTAATGAGAAGAATCAAATCGGACGAGGATCAGGCAGGACTACAATGAGACCTGGATAGGCTATAAGCCTGGTCCAGCAACTGGCTCCTTGAGTTTAACCCTGCCAAATGCAAAGTCACGAAGGGCAAAGTAGACCGCAGACACAATAGTCTAGATGGCCAAAGATTGCAAACTTCACTCAAGGAAAAAGATCTGGGGGTGAGTATAACACCGACCATATCTCCTGAGGCACACAATCAGATAACTGCTGCAGCATATGGACGCCTGGCAAACCTACGGATAGTGTTCAGATTCCTCAGTAAGGATTCGTTCAAGACTCTGTATACCATTTACGTCAGACCCATACTGGAGTATGCAGCACCAGTTTGGAATCCACACCTGGTCAAGCACGTAAAGAAATTAGAGAAAGTGCAAAGGTTTGCAACAAGATTAGTCCCAGAGATAAGGGGATTGTCCTGTGAAGAAAGGTTGAGGGAAATCGGCCTGACAACACTGGAGGACAGAAGGGTCAGGGGAGACATGATAACGACATGTAAAATACTGTGCGGAATAGACAAGGTGGACAAAGACGGGATGTTCCAGAGATGGGACACAGACACAAGAGGACACAATTGGAAGTTTAAGACTCAGATGAATCAAAGGGATGTTAGGAAGTATTTCTTCAGTCATAGAGTAGTCAGGCCGTGGAATAGCCTAGAAAGTGAGGTAGTGGAGGCGGGAACCATACATAGTTTTAAGGTGAGGTATGATAAAGCTCATGGAGCAGGGAGAGAGAGGACCTAGTAGCAATCAGCGAGGAGGCGGGGCCAGGAGCTATGACTCGGCCCCTGCAACCACATATAGGTGAGTACAAATAGGTGAGCACACACACACACACACACACACACACATGCATACACAAACTCACACACACACACACACACACACACACACACACACACACACACACACACACACATCCTATATCCAAGAGGGTATGTATCCCCTAGTAAAATTATGCAGACTCAGACACTAGCTTCTGACGGCTCTGAGACGCTGGTACTTACTGGGCATGCTCTCTCTGTAGCACGCGGAGCCCACAGTAACTCAACCCACAATCTCCTAAGATACTGGCCAGATCCTACGGGAAAAGGTGAATATCTCGTCTTACTGTATGGGCTGATGGAGGAGATCATCTACGGTACATCGAGGTGCCTCTACCAGATTTCCCCAGGTCTCAGATGTGAAGACACGTGGGGGCGCCGCCTGCTGTTCACGGCACGTCTTGTCCAGTCGGCGTCTATCGTAAGAAGGACGCTATTCTGTCTTTGTGACCTGCGCCCCGCCATTCAAGCTAGGGCTGCCAGTTCTCCCTAGCTAACTTATCCTAATGTTTGCCTACATTATCGGCCTATTACTACCTATGTTAAGGTCTTAGGTCTACTCTATCATTATCTACAGATGCCTTAGTAAACCTAATATGAGTGTACTACCAGTAAACCTACCTACTCCTTCCCTGAAGAGTAAATCTATAAATTAAATAAGCTTACCAACCGCCAACCAGAGAATGCCGTGTTTGGGAGGGTTTAAGGGCCGCTCGGCTCAGACGACCAGACGCTCATGCTGGATCTGAGCTGTGGAACTATTTGGACCAAATAAATTTCCACAGGCAGAGAGTAGGTACGGATTAGAGTTTAAAACATACTGACATATTGTACGCTATAAGAAAATAATCAAATATTACATGTCTCGTATCTTTAAATCTATAGCCAATAAGCATTTTTCAAGGTGATATATGGACTCAGGACATGAAAATACATAAGAATTAACTATTCTCATTTATGAAGCACACAACTTTTCAAAAATTATTGACCAGTGTAATCCTTCCGGGTTTAGCGCTCCCTGTAATAATAATAATAATAATAATAATAATAATAATAATAATAATAATAATTTATTACTGTCCCATCCAAGTGAGGGGTGGGTAAGCCACGGGTTCTCCTCCCAGGACACTGGGTATACCATGTCATAAAGTATCTCTCACTCATACTGTGCTAATGAACCCCCATTCTACTCAGCAATGAACGTTTTCCTTACCCAAACAAACCAATGGCCCGCGTTAATGTTAATACACTTATATTTTGCCAATAAAACACTCCTTTATCCTTCTATTTTGCATCATCCATGTGTCTATTCTACTTCTTTCTTCCGTCTATATACATTCGTTCTCCCGTCGATATACCTTTGTTCTACCGTATATTATATACCATCGTTCTTCCATTTATATACCGTAATCCTTCTTTCATCTATATACCGTCATCCTTCTTTCTCAGGGGCCAGCCTTCGACGTCATTAAGCTTTTCATCTAATTTATTAACCTTCCATACTCCCTCATAAGCTAAAAACTCTCCAGTTCGACCTATCTTTCTCCCTCCAGGACCACTACTAGCCTATCCCACCCTCCCCAAGCACTAACCCTGTGTGTGTATATTCTTTTAAAATAAATATATTTTTATTTAATATATATAAATTATTTATATATTATATTATATATTTAATACAGCACACGCAAACACACCCCCAAACACACACAACCTAAAAATGGTGCGTAAAATTTGGTGAGTACACACACCACACACACACCCACACACACACAACACACACACACACACACAAACACACACACACACACAACACAAAACCCACAAAAAACCCCACACAAACAACACACACACAAACACCACACACAAACCCCCCCCCCCCACAACACACACACCCACACACCCCACACACACACACACACACCACACACACACACACACACACGTCTCAACAACGGGCCTGGGTTTTATTCAATGTCCGGGGGACAAATGGAAACTAACACACACACACACACACACAAAAACCACAAAACACACAACAGGCCTAGTGTCAAATCGACTGTGCCTAGGAAAAAAAGGGTAACTAACACACACACACACACACACACACACACCCCAAAAAACCACACACACACTCCCAAAAACTCGTACACAAACATCATACACACACACAAAAATAAACACCAACACACACACACACACACCACCACAACACACACCACCACACACCACACACACACACACCACACAACACCAACAGAAGCTGGTCAACCCCGCAACCCAAAAAGTGATGCACAAAACCACACACACCACCACACACACCACAACACACACACCACACACCACACACACACACACACCACACACAAACAAACACACACCCACACACACACACACACACACAAAACACACACACACACACAAACACACACAAAAACCAAACACAAAAATAAAACAACACACCCCAAAACACAAAACACACCACACACACCACACACACACACCACACACCCCACACACGCATAAAAAAAACTCACCACCCACAACCACACACCACACAACACACACAACACACACACACACACAACACACCACTCACACAGAAGCTTGGACTCAACCCTGCAACCTCAACTAAGTGAGTGCACCAAAACCACACACACACACACACACACCATGGAAATGTTATTTACGCTGAAAGTCGGGTATTTCTCCAAAATGATTGTATTATCCCCTGTGGATAAAATACTTTGCATTTTTTGAACAATTTTAGGGGTTTGTTTCTGTTTTCTTTAAATTTTATCGCACTCCAGTCATAATGGCGCAGGGGGTTGCTAGTCCATCTGGGGAAAGTTTCATTTTGTTTGGTGTAATCTGGGGGTCGTGTTTAACCTGCCAAAATACTTGTAATCCCCGGATCCGGGCGGTAGTGACATCCAAAATCTGTTTTTTGTTGGGTGCACCCCTTGTGGCTCCTCCTGCATGATAGAATGTAGATGGCTGTGGTGTCATTCCCTGAGCTTAAACAATAAATTCAGTTGAAGTTCTTTTCGTAATATTGTTCCAAACTACTACATGACAAACCCAGATTTTAATCTACTCCCCCTTTGGAGCTACAGCTTAGCCAATTTACAGTTTATCATGTCCCAAGACCCTTTTGGGTGGAATCCACAGAAAATGCACTTGACTCCACTGTCCACAATCTTACCTTAAATTGGAAAATTACATTTATCTGGATGTAACTCATAACGTGCATACAGTAAATGAAACAGATAAAAAATATTTATCAAAGTTACTTGACAAGTAGGGAAATTTGGGGCACCCCAGTCACAAAAATGTCCCCCTTCGTTTCCTCAAGTGTATATCCACAATTGCTCTAGACCTTATTACAAATGAAAAGTACATACACCAGGAGTTCTGGTAAATATAAATTAATAATTTAATTATATAATATAGAATTTAAATAAAAAGGAGAATACATCTTAATATCACTCACCAATTTGATGGTATTAATGGGGTCATACTCAAAAAAAACTCATTCTAACTAAATTTATGAAAATAATGCTGGCCAGAATTTTCACAAATCTAGTAGTTATCTGTGGTTCCTGGAGCTGTCTTGTCCATTGTCTATATCTAAGTTAGAGGAATGCACATCAACAATTTCTGCTTCCTATTTGAGGAGGTGTCAGCCCAATTTTACTCTGATACGAAAATTTTTTCCATTTTCATAATGTTTCTTGCCCAATTCAAACCATGGCGAGTCTCTTTGCGCCAGGCGCAGAGCTTCCATTTTTTATAACAAATTTTTATTAAAATACAATGTATCCACACTAATTTACATAAAAAATACACTGTATTTTTTCTGGAAAATACATTATTTTCCACACTGCGGCCGGCCGGAGTTCGTTGCTAAATGACTCAAATTACTCCTTCCTATAGGAGACGATTCCAGCCGGTTTTGGCTTGAGTGGCTGTTCTCCTAGTAGGTCTTACCACGATTTCATCTTCCGGCATCACTCGGTCAGCTGGAGGTGCTGTCCTGGGAGACAGTAATTGTGAAGCTGGAGATGCTGTCCTGGGAGACAGTAATGGTGAAGCTGGAGATGCTGTCCTGGGAGACAGTAATGGTGAAGCTGGAGATTTTGTCCAGGTAGTCGGGAATTATACGCAGGAAGGAATACATATAAATGACCTCATAGGGGACAGGAGCCATAGTAGGGAAACAAGTGTAGTCAAAGATAAGATAAAAACCAAAATATTGCAAACTAGAAATACCGCGGAAAAATAGCAAACAAGGGGGACCACTAGCAATAGTGTGGATATATTACCAAAAAAACAACTGGGGGGAAAGCTCCATTGTTGGGGGCTAGGGGGGATAGAAGTAGACAGGGAAACATGCACCAACAGGGAAACAGTCACAAAAACCCCAAGGCAAACGCAAACCAAGCCTGTGCACATACTATGCACTTGGTATCTGCTGGCATGGGAAATCTGGAAAAAACGATGGGGACGTGCAACTATGCCCACCCTGAAAATGCCATGCCCTATGACAACAGGAAAATGCAAACTCCTTCCTGTAAGCTTTTTCACCCTGAACTGTGTCCCTCTTCAGTACAGGAAAGACTGTGCTATAACTTAAATTGCCAGGCTTTACCATCTAAAGGGACAAAAAGATACAAAACATTCAGGCCATGGGAAAACCTGGGTAGCCCAGCCACTCAAGAGGGGAGAGGTTTTTTAGTGCCAGGAAGGAAAAAAAAACTGGCAGGAAATGGCAGAAATCGTACACCAAATCCAGTCTTTCCCGGAGTGGAACCACAGTCGATGGCCTCCACTCCAAACAACAGATTACAGATACTAATGCCGGAAAAAAAATCTTCCCCAGTACCCAAAAATACCCCCAGTCCGATAACATTCTTCTTGGCAAATATACAGGGTCTAAAGCCAGCAACAAAAAACAAAATACCTTTCATCCGTGGACTGCTTGCAGAGGCAAAGGCAATGTTCGCGGCTTTCACTGAGACCCACATAAAGGATCACTTGGACAACGAAATATGGATCCCAGGTTACAACCTATACAGATGTGACAGAGTGAACAGGCAAAAGGGGGGGGGGGTTGGCCTGTACATTGCAGAGTCATTGTTTGCACAGAACTGCTAAATGCCTCAAATGATGTAGTGGAAGTTTTAGCAGTAAAAGGGCGAGAACCAAAAACCTAGTCATTGTGGTAGTCTACAAGCCTCCGGATGCAACATCCCAGCAATTCCGGAACAGCTGTTAAAAAATTGACCACTGTCTGGAAAATCTTCCAGCTCCTGCACCCAAAATCTTGTCCTGGGGGATTTCAACTTAAGGCACCTAAAAATGGAGGAATATAGCAAATAATATTGTTGCAGTAATAACACCAGGAGGCAGCTCTGATGAAAACTCACACTCACGCGAGCTTTTAAATCTCTGCACAAAATTCAATTTAAACCCGCAAATAATAGAGCCTACTAGACTGGAGAATACACTAGACCTCATCTTCACTAACAATGATGATCTGATAAGAAATGTCACCATATCAAAAACAATATACTCAGATCACAACATAATTGAGGTTCAGTCATGTATGTGCGGAGCCCCAGACCGCATATGAGATTAGCCCACGAGGGAGCATTCACCAAATTCAACTTCAATAACAAAAACATAAAGTGGAACCAAGTAAACCAAGTCCTAACCGATATAAGCTGGGAAGATATACTAAGCAACACAGACCCCAACTTATGCCTAGAACAGATTAACTTGGATTAACTGTATGCACAAGGCTTATTCTTCTAAGAAAAAGGAGGAGTAGATGTAAAATAGAAAGAGACAGGCACTCCCTTTACAGGCGACGGAAAAGAATAACAGAGCGCTAAAAGAGTCAAATAATCTGAAATGCGTAGGGAGACACTAGTCAGAGAAATAGCAAGCATCGAACTTAAGCTAAAAGAATCCTTTAGGAGTCAGGAATCGCGGGAAGAACTAAAAGCCATAAATGAAATCGAAAGAAACCCAAAGTATTTCTTCTCCTATGCCAAATCAAAATCGAGAACAACGTCCAGTATTGGGCCCCTACTTAAACAAGATGGGTCCTACACAGATGACAGCAAGGAAATGAGTGAGCTACTCAAGTCCCAATATGACTCAGTTTTTAGCAAGCCGCTAACCAGACTGAGAGTCGAAGATCAAAATGAATTTTTTATGAGAGAGCCACAAAATTTAAATTAACACAAGCCTATCCGATGTTACCCTGACGCCAAATGACTTCGAACAGGCGATAAATGACATGCCCATGCACTCTGCCCCAGGGCCAGACTCAATAACTGCAAGAAACCCCTATCATGAGCCTTTTCCATCCTATGGAGAGGGAGCATGGACACGGGGTCGTCCTCAGTTACTAAAAACAACAGACAAGCCCACTCCACAAAGGGGGCAGTAAAGCAACAGCAAAGAACTACAGACCAATAGCACTAACATCCCATATCATAAAAATCTTTGAAAGGGTCCTAAGAAGCAAGATCACCACCCATCTAGAAACCCATCAGTTACACAACCCAGGGCAACATGGGTTTAGAACAGGTCGCTCCTGTCGTCTCAACTATTGGATCACTACGACAAGGTCCTAAATGCACTAGAAGACAAAAAGAATGCAGATGTAATTATACAGACTTCGCAAAAGCCTTCGACAAGTGTGTCATGGCGTAATAGCGCACAAAAATGCGTGCTAAAGGAATAACAGGAAAAGTCGGTTGATGGATCTATAATTTCCTCACTAACAGAACACAGAGAGTAGTCGTCAACAGAGTAAAGTCCCAGGCAGCTACGGTGAAAAGCTCTGTTCCACAAGGCACAGTACTCGCTCCCATCTTGTTCCTCACCCTCATATCCGACATAGACAAGGATGTCAGCCACAGCACCGTGTTTTCCTTTGCAGATGACACCCAAAATCTGCTTTGACAGTGTCTTCCATTCCCAGACACTGCAAAGCTCCAGGCGGACATCAACCAAATTTTTCAGTGGGCTGCAGAAACAATATGAAGTTCAACGATGAGAAATTTCAATTACTCAGATATGGTAAACATGAGAAATTAAATCTTCATCAGAGTACAAAACAAATTCTGGCCCCCAAATAGAGCAAAAACACCAACGTCAAAGACCTGGGAGTGATCATGTCGGAGGATCTCACCTTCAAGGACCATAACATTGTATCAATCGCATCTGCTAGAAAAATGACAGGATGGATAATGAAACCTTCAAAACTAGGGAGGCCAAGCCCCTGAGACACTCTTCAGGGCACTTGTTCTATCTAGGCTGAAAAATTGCTGCACACTAACAGCACCTTTCAATGCAGGTGAAATTGCCGACCTAGAAAATGTACAGAGAACTTTCACGGCGCGCATAACGGAGATTTAAAAAACCTCAAAATTGGGAGCGCTTGAGGTTCCTAAACCTGTATTCCCTGGAACGCAGGAGGGAGAGATACATGATTATATACACTGAAAAATCCTAGAGGGACTAGTACCGAACTTGCACACGAAAATCACTCACTACGAAAGTAAAAGATTTGGCAGACGATGCACCATCCCCCCAATGAAAAGCAGGGGTGTCACTAGCACGTTAAGAGACCATACAATAAGTGTCAGGGGCCCGAGACTGTTCAACTGCCTCCCAGCACACATAAGGGGGATTACCAACAGACCCCTGGCAGTCTTCAAGCTGGCACTGGACAAGCACCTAAAGTCAGTTCCTGATCAGCCGGGCTGTGGCTCGTACGTTGGTTTGCGTGCAGCCAGCAGCAACAGCCTGGTTGATCAGGCTCTGATCCACCAGGAGGCCTGGTCACCGATTGGGCCGCGGGGGCTTGACCCCCGGAACTCTCTCTAGGTAAACTCCAGGTAAACTCCAGGTCGGCTTTATCTTCAATATCACTCGTGTCACTTTCCCTCGGATTTTCATTTACGTTTGATTGTATATCATTTAATTCCAAGGGAATCAATTTATTAATTGTGCGTAAACTTTTTCCCGGCCCGCACAAAAACTTTTTCATTTCTGACAAAACCTTGGCATCGGTACAAAGTCATACTTTGCCCCGAGGCCACAAAGTTTGTGTTGTTCAGTATCAATAACAAAAGTTTTCCTGGGTTGAATGTTCTTCGAGTTATGCCTCTGTCGCACCATAAAAGTGTTCACATAGTGAAGAAGATATTCCTTCCCCCCCACATTAGACCAATGATAAATTTACTTTTTTTAAACTTTTTAAATTTTATCACACAAACACTGCCGCAACATGTAATCTTTATCAAATTTCTTCCAGATTATCCTATAGACAGGGCAAAATTTTCCCAAATTTCCTTTCCCCATCTTAGTGAGAAGGGTTAAAAAACTAACAGGGTATCCTCATGTACGAGAGGGCCTAATTTATCCGATTTCCGCCCCACTACACTGCACGGAAATTCTTCCAAATTAATTTTTTTTTTTGGTGTAGTACTTTACGGGGACACCGTTCATGTGCCTATAAGCTTTTGTACGCCCTCCCTGCCAAGGGGCTCTAGGGTAATAAATTTCCCGGGACACCCTCGTTGGGGTTAACAAGAGAACATCGTTCCATTATTTTTAAATCTTTCAAAAGTTGAGACCCCTACAAAAAAAAATTTGGGGATTATCCGAAATCATCAAACTGGACAGGAAACTCCTTTCTGAAATTTTCGAAACAGCTGTTAAACTTTCGCAGACAAATCCTATCCATTCTAAATGAACTGCCCTAGTGCAGTACAGGTGAACAAACAAACATACACTTTCGTGGAACACCATCAAGTACCTGAAAATTTTTGGACCACTATAGTCTATCCTTTTCATCAAATGGGTTTTACTAATTTTACACGTCCTTTGGCAATGGTGGAGGACCGGTACTATAGGTTTTGGGGATCCACCGGCGACATGTTACACAAGATTTAATCACCCTTTTTAACTTGCCGTCCTGTGGAATCCAGAAAGTTCCCCAATACAATTTAAGGGATCGTACCCAACCCTGCATTACTTTTATGGGCATTTAGAACAATTTTAAAATTTTTTAGATAAAAGGTTTTGGGCAGTAAAATAGGATTAGTTTTGCCCCCGAAGTGGTAGTTTTTTGGACCCATATCCACCTGTGGACGGGAGCGCGAGAGCATATGGTACACAAAAGGGCCCAGGAAAAAGGCCCCAAAGGGTTAACAGGAATACATATGGATTTTTATCTACATATCTATAGTTCACTTATCTGTTACAAGCAAATTTAGGAAATTTGCTTAGTATATCTGGTATCTTATTTTCATTAATAAGATATCTTAACATGTCACATAGGTTATTATACTGTCTGTCTCTGTATTCCTCAATAAGTGGACAATTAAGCACATAGTGTTTCAAGAGAGTGACCATGTGCCTGATCACATAATTTACATTTAGTTTGATCATCATTTGTTGTCTCCCAAACTGCCAGAAGTACTTGTAACCAAGCCTAAGCCTGGCCACTACAACATCAGTCAGTCTGTTCACATTGCACGTTGCTCCATAAACATACTTATCTACATTCATGTTATCATAGTGGGTTTTAGATCTACTCAGGCTTCTAACTGCATTCCTATAACAATCATTTTCATTATTTACTTCTCTCCTAATATTATTCCTAATGCTAGACACAGTTATACCAAAGTTATATTCTACATTCTCCTTCTGGGTACTCTTCTTGGCTAACATATCAACTTTATCATGAAGGAGTAATCCAGTGTGTGATGGGATCCATAGCAATTGTACATTAATTCCTTTGTCCCTAATTTTTGAGTATCTGTACCTGGCTTCTCCAATGAGCATGTTGTTGGAGTCATTATATGAGTCAAGAGCCTTCAATGATGACATAGAATCAGTAATGATGATAGAGTCAAGCTCAGTGTCATAGGTTAGCTTTAGCGCCATTAGGATTGCAAACAATTCAGTTTGCAGTGTAGACGCCCAGTTGTTAAATCGTATGCCTAATTCAACAAATTTATTATCGTTCTTAACTAGGGAGGTGGCAACAAGAGCAGATGCAGCCCTGCCAAATGACTCCTGTTTAGATCCATCAGTGTATATAACTTGTGATAACTTATTACTACCAGCTAGGTGAGAAATTTCTTCTTGAGCAGTTGCTCTGACAAGTGATTTAAGGAAGGGATTACTAGCAATGAGCTTCTTGGGAGGGACTTGCAGGTATGTGATATTAAATGAACACATCTTCCACGGAGGGGTGAAATGCTCTTGTTGCCTACAGTGATACAGTTCATGCAGGTTATAAAACTTAATGCAATTGCACGTTTTCACAATCCATTTAGATCTGTGTATTTACCTCTAGACACTTGGCAAGATTCATTGTGACAGTGTCTGGTTCGTTTCTCAACATTCTAATACCGAGTACAGTGTTAATCTCAATAATCCTATCACTGATACTAGAAATACCAAGCTCCTTCCTCATGTTAAGAACTTTTGTAGATCTGGGACAGCCAAGAATAATCCTGAGAGCTTCATTTTGCATTAACTCCAAGGGTCAGAGAGAACTTTCTCTAGCTAATATCAACATGGGAGCAGCATAATCAATTAAGGACCTAACATAGGCTATGTACATCCTTCTGTATTTAGCTCCTTGATTACTGGAGATGTGATCAAGATTGACAGTTGTTAGTCTTGGGAAGTGATCAGATAGAAGATCATCAACTATGACAGAGTCATGCATCGTATATGATGTATTAAATCCAAGGCACAGATCTAGTATGCCACCATATATGTGAGTAGGCTCAGTAGTGCCCACAATTCGAACATTATCATGCTCATTTAACAATTTCACTAGTTTAGTTCCATTGGTGTTTGTTATAGACCCACCAGTATTCTTATGTCCGGCATTAAAATATCCAAGAATGATGGCAGGTTCACTATTGATGCGATCTGGTAAAGCATCAGGTCGAAGCTGGTTCGCTGGGGCATAGAGATTAAAAATGTTTATGGAAAAATCGCCTGCATATACTTTGACACCATGATACTGCATGTTAACTCGACTCTGCAAGGAAAGGAGTGAATGTGGCAAGTTCTTTCTGACATACATCACACAACAGTTGGTTGACCTTAGGTTATAAGCTGCATATCCAGGCAACTTTGGTGGAGGTGCTCCATCTTTCAGTCTACATTCCTGCAAACAGATGACATCAATATTCTTGGTTGCACTAATATGATGTAAGTCAGGCAACCGCTTCTTGATGGAAGCAATGTTCCATGAAAAGATTTGTAATGTATCCATTGTAGTGAGTTATTAAAATCTCTTCATAAGATGGTAAAACTATTATGCTTTGACTACAGTGTGCAGACACTTAAGAGCAAATAGCATAGTTTATACGTCTTTATCTTCAGGACCTTTATTTTTAAGCATTTTTCGGCATCTTGGCAGCCAGTAAAAAGGCAAGTCTTGAAGCCAAGAGTCATGGGCTTCTTTCTAAAACTGAGTGATTTGTGATCACTTTCCCCAAGCTCATCATTAACCTCAAGATTATTAATTAGTGTTTCCCTGCTGACAAGAACCAAGTCAAGCAGGTTATTTCCTCTAGTTGATTCTGTCACAAACTGCTTTAAAAAAAACCTTGAATCGTATCAAGAAAGTCACCTGACTCTAAATTTCCTTTCAAATTGCACCAGTCAATCTGTCTACAGTTGAAATCTTCCATTAGCATAACATTTTCGTATGTAGATGCCTAATGAATTTCGTCCCATTGAAGTTTACTGCACTGTTATATATAAGGCCAACATTATCAAAGTACCACACTTGGCTCCACTCTGAGGACAGCGAGAAGCGAGCTTCTACACCACAAGACGGGCAGCAAGCAGCAACATCACTCTGACTGTAACCATCTCCAGGACATCGTTACATCATAACGATATCAACTAAATAAAGTCAGCTGATCAAATGAACTTGATGAACCATAGATGGCTCCAATTTCATCCTGTTCCCTACGTGTAATGCCTCATAACAAAAAAAAAAAATAAGGGCTTTTAAATGAGCTGATGTACGTAACAGCTCTTAGCTTGTCAATAAAGAGAGGAATCCTTAACCTAATGTTGTCAAACTCTGTGTAAAGAGAGAGAGAGAGAGAGAGAGAGTGAGAGAGTGAGAGAGTGAGAGAGTGAGAGAGAGAGAGAGAGAGAGGAGAGAGAGAGGAGAGAGGAGAGAGGAGGAGAGAGAGAGAGAGAGAGAGAAAGAGAGAGG
>NW_026466314.1:0-13209 GCF_026875155.1 Cherax quadricarinatus
AAAAGATTTGTTTAAAATGTTTTTGAAAAGTGAAACACTTCATAAATCAACAGCAGAATTTACAAGAGTCGCAAACACTCGAGCAAAGCCATCCAAAATCAAAGTAGGTTCGAGAGTTATGCTGATTAACTTTAACAAAACGTCTGCAATGCCAAAGCTTGATCAAAAGTTTGTTGGTCCTTATCGAGTAGTTGAACATATCACTGGTAATAAGTATAAGGTTAGAGAGATTAGTACTGGTCAGTATAAAGAATCGCATTTAGATCATATGAAGTTAGTATGTGATGATAATGATGTTCCAACCCAGACTAATGTGACAGACTCTGACAATCCTCCTGATCCTGTACTCTCTTCCTCTGATACTCAGTCAGACGATCAACCTGAATGTCGTTATTCCTTACGTACACGACAGGTATTGAGAAATCCTCAAGTATCATTTGTAACATCCAATTCAGATTTGCCTCAAATACAGCATGAGTTAGCCAATGCTACAGATTTTTGATCCTCCCAGAGATGACACCCATTCTGCATATGTCAATCTCACCCTAGCAGAGTTGGGGTTAAATGTAAATAACCTGTATAGATGAATAATTACAGTATCAACTTATCAGTATTCAAGAATTTTTTTTTGTGTTCATGTTCTCTCCGCATTCTGAGAGTTAACAGTCTAGATTTGAGTGCACCGAATCTGCCTTTCTGTTAAACACTCTTTCTTTGTATATATTCCTTCCTCAGAATCCGTAGATCACATGAATACAGATCGATCGATCAAAATTTTTTTTTATCACTTGTAATCTCAACGTTGAGTTCGATGTTCATTGTTGAGTTTTAAGTTGTACTATAGTATACCTTGTATTGCATTACAGTTTCAGTCACGTAAGCTTCCATTCCAATGTTCTACTTATGTATGTTATAATGTTTAATTGTTGTGTACTTTGACATTGTATAGCATCAGCCCAAACTGTATACCTGCCATCTCTAGTTGTATTAGTTGTATGTCGGGACGACATACGTTAGCGTCGCCGAGCTCTCAGTAGTAGTAACCAGTTACCAGTAACCAGTGTACCGTTGACTCAACGACCAACCGTCTCTGCCTGAGTCACTATCTGAACTCATATTGCACTGACCTGGCATTATTCAAAGACCCTCTATGGGTACGTGGGCGGCCAGTCAGTCAGTCAGTTATACGAGAGTGAGCAAGGAGGCAGGTCACGGCTGTAAGGGCGCAACCCACCTTATCTGTAATTATACGTACTACCAGCCTACGTGAGTATTTCTTACCTAATCCACGTGTCGAACTCCCACATGATATGTCCTGCCCTGCCTGCTCTGGTCTGTCCTGTTCTGCCTGCTCTGGTCTGTCCTGCCCTGCCTGCTCTGGTCTGTCCTGTTCTGCCTGCTCTGGTCTGTCCTGCCCCTCCTGCTCTGGTCTGTCCTGCCCTGCCTGCTCTGGTCTGCCCTGCTCTACCTGCTCTGGTCTGTCCCGCCCTACCTGCTCTGATCTGTCCTGCCCTACCTGCTCTGGTCTGTCCTGCCCTGCCTGCTCTGGTCTGTCCTGTTCTTCCTGCTCTGGTCTGTCCTGCCCTACCTGCTCTGGTCTGTCCTGCCCTGCCTGATCTGGTCTGTCCTGTTCTGCCTGCTCTGGTCTGTCCTGCCCTGCCTGCTCTGATCTGTCCTGCCCTGCCTGCTCTGGTCTGTCCTGTTCTGCCTGCTCTGGTCTGTCCTGCCCTGCCTGCTCTGGTCTGTCCTGTTCTGGCCTGCTCTGGTCGTCCTGCCCTACCTGCTCTGGTCTGTCCTGCCCTGCCTGCTCTGGTCTGTCCTGTTCTGCCTGCTCTGGTCTGTCCTGCCCTGCCTGCTCTGGTCTGTCCTGCCCTGCCTGCTCTGGTCTGTTCTGCCCTACCTGTTCTGGTCTGTCCTGTTCTGCCTGCTCTGGTCTGTCCTGTTCTGCCTGCTCTGGTCTGTCCTGCCCTACCTGCTCTGGTCTGTCCTGCCCTGCCTGCTCTTGTCTCTCCTGTTCTGCCTGCCCCTGGTCTGTCCTGTTCTGCCTGCTCTGGTCTGTCCTGTTTCTGCCTGCTCTGGTCTGTCCTGCCTTACCTGCTCTGGTCTGTCCTGCCCTGCCTGCTCTGGTCTGTCCTGTTCTGCCTGCTCTCGTCTGTCCTTGCCCTGCCTGCTCTGGTCTGTCCTGCCCTACACTGCTCTGGTCTGTCCTGCCCTGCCTGCTCTGGTCTGCCCTGTTCTGCCTGCTTTGGTCTGTTTTGGGTTTTGCCTGCTCTGGTCTGTCCTGTCCTGCCTGCTCTGGTCTGTCCTGCCCTGCCTGCTCTGGTCTGTCCTGTTCTGCCTGCTCTGGTCTGTCCTGTTCTGCCTGCTCTGGTCCCGTCCTGTTCTGCCTGCTCTGGTCTGTCTTGCCCTGCCTGCTCCTCTCTGTCTCTCTCTCTCTCTCTGTATATATACAGTACATATTTTATATATATAATATATATATATATATATATATATATATAATATATATATATATATATATAATATAATATATATATATATATTATTTTTTTTTTATTTTTTTATTATCACACTGGCCGATTCCCACCAAGGCAGGGTGGCCCCGAAAAAGAAAAACTTTCACCATCATTCACTCCATCACTGTCTTGCCAGAAGGGTGCTTTACACTACAGTTTTTAAACTGCAACATTAACACCCCCTCCTTCAGAGTGCAGGCACTGTACTTCCCATCTCCAGGACTCAAGTCCGGCCTGCCGGTTTCCCTGAATCCCTTCATAAATGTTACTTTGCTCACACTCCAACAGCACGTCAAGTATTAAAAACCATTTGTCTCCATTCACTCCTATCAAACACGCTCATGCATGCCTGCTGGAAGTCCAAGCCCCTCGCACACAAAACCTCCTTTACCCCCTCCCTCCAACCCTTTCCTAGGCCGACCCCTACCCCGCCTTCCTTCCACTACAGACTGATACACTCTTGAAGTCATTCTGTTTCGCTCCATTCTCTCTACATGTCCGAACCACCTCAACAACCCTTCCTCAGCCCTGTGGACAACAGTTTTGGTAATCCCGCACCTCCTCCTAACTTCCAAACTACGAATCTCTGCATTATATTCACACCACACATTGCCCTCAGACAATGACATCTCCACTGCCTCCAGCCTTCTCCTCGCTGCAACATTCATCACCCACGCTTCACACCCATATAAGAGCATTGGTAAAACTATACTCTCATACATTCCCCTCTTTGCCTCCAAGGACAAAGTTCTTTGTCTCCACAGACTCCTAAGTGCACCACTCACTCTTTTTTCCCTCATCAATTCTATGATTCACCTCATCTTTCATAGACCCATCCGCTGACACGTCCACTCCCAAATATCTGAATACGTTCACCTCCTCCATACTCTCTCCCTCCAATCTGATATTCAATCTTCATCACCTAATCTTTTTGTTATCCTCATAACCTTACTCTTTCCTGTATTCACCTTTAATTTTCTTCTTTTGCACACCCTACCAAATTCATCCACCAATCTCTGCAACTTCTCTTCAGAATCTATATATATATATATATATATATACATGTATATATATATATATATATATATATATATATATTTTATATATATAATATATATATATATATATATATATAATATATAATATATATATATATACAGGTCTCCCTCAACATTTGCGAGGGTTAGGGGATCAAGAGCCTCGTGAATGTTGAAAAACCGTGAATGTTTGGTGCCCCAATATATTGTAGGGAAATGTAATACAATACTGCTTCCTTAACTTGTTGAACCATGAACAATCATAAAATACATGAAAATGTCGTAAATTGCACTAAATATATACATGTTTTGCTTTAATAAATTATGTTATTAAATGCCACAGACTCCAAAAACCCCGCCACCAATTCCTCACCACTGGAGTCCCTACTACCCTCCCACCGACCCCTGCAAACTGGCACCAGCCCTCCCACCACTCAGTGGTGAGTGTTTTGTTTGTTCATTATTTGCTAATAAACTACAGTATAAATAATGTAAACCCATTCATGACTGCATATTGGAAATGGCTATTCGGACAGGTATTGACGGTTTACACATGTGTTTACTCTTGAACACAGCCAAAGAATCAAACATTTCTGCTACTGCTAATAATAACAATAATAATAAATAATAATTTAAAAATAATAATAATAATAATAATAATAATAATAATATAATAATAATTACGATATAATTGAAGAAGAAATTGCACAAAACTACGAGGAGTGGTTGACACATCGTCAGTGTGGCTTTTTTATGCTGGAGTGAGCATTAGTCTCCTGCTCTTCCAAACATTTCACAATAATTCAATGGTTGAGGCAGTGGTATTAATAACATATATGTTATAAATAATAATAGTACATATTGTTAACAACATGTATTATTATTATTAATAACATGTATGTTATTAAATACCACTGCCTCAACCGCTGCCGCAATCGCTTCCTCAACAGCTGCCTCACCCACTGCCTCAATCGCTGCCTCAACAGCTGCCTCACCCACTGCCTCAATCGCTGTCTCAACAGCTGCCTCAACCACTGCCTCAATCGCTGCCTCACCCACTGCCTCAATCGCTGCCTCAACAGCTGCCTCACCCACTGCCTCAATCGCTGCCTCAACAGCTGCCTCAATCGCTGCCTCAATCGCTGCCTCAATCGCTGCCTCAACCGATGCCTCAACAGCTGCCTCACCCACTGCCTCAATTGCTGCCTCAACAGCTGCCTCAACTACTGCCTCAATCGCTGCCTCAACAGAAGCCTCAACAGCTGCCTCAACCACTGCCTCAATCGCTGCCTCAACAGCTGCCTCACCCACTGCCTCAGTCGCTGCCTCAATCGCTGCTTCAATCGCTGCCTCTACCACTGCCTCTACCACTCCAGTCGCACTCAATCTACAAGCACCAAACACAATGAATTATAGTGAAATGTTTGGAAGAGCAGGGAGACTAATGCTCACTCCAGCATAAACAAAGCCATACTGACGATGTGTCAACCACTCCCTCGTATTTTTGTACAATTTCCTTCTTCAATTATATAGTAATTATTATTATTATTATTATTATTATTATTATTATTATTATTATTTTTAAATTATTATTATTGTTATTTTAGCAGTAGCAGAAATGTTTGATTCTTTGCTGTGTTAAAGAGTAAACACATGATGTCACCGTCTAATACCTGTCCGAATAGCCATTTCAATATGCAGTCATGAATGGGTTTACATTATTTATACTGTATTTAATAGCAATAATGAACAAACAAAACACTCACCACACTGAGTGGTGGGAGGGCTGGCTGCCAGTAGCGGGGGTTGGGGGGAGGGTAGTGGGGATTAAAATTTGTGGCGGGAAACTTAAATATGATTTGGGCAGCTGGGAATTTGGTGGCTGGGAATTTGGGGGGTTGAGAATTCGAAAATTTGTGTGAAACCCGCGAAAGCGAAAACGTGAATGTTGAGGGGGGAACCTGTATATATATATATATATATATATATATTATATATATATATATATAAATATAATATATATATATATTTATATATATATATATATATATATATACACCTACTATCCGACTTACGACCACTCGACTTACGACCGTACTTTTTATGCCAAATTTCTGGGAAATAAACAACTATTTGTGTTGTAGACAGTGTTTATCTTAAACCTTACATTATAAAATACAGTACTAACAGCATAAGAAGTAAAGTCAAACATGAAATACGAAAATAAATCAATAAAATAAAGTCATTACAAAAATGTGATGTTGATATTCAGTAGTAAAGTTCGACTTACGTCTATTTCGACTTACGAACATTTCGACTTACGACCATTTCGACTTACGACCGGTTTCTTGGAACCGAACTCAGTCGTAAGTCGGATGGTAGGTGTATACAGTGGAACCTCAAATATCGAACTTAACCCTTTGACTGTTTCAGGCCCCTCTCTGAAACTGTCATTCTATGTCGCCAAATATTCAAAAAAAAAAAAAATTATTTTTTCTTATGAAAATGTTAAGATTATTTTTCTGAGTGTTTTAGTCCAAAAAAAAATTTTTTGCCATCGGTACTTACCGAGATATAGAGCCGTGAAGTTTGCAGAAAATGAGCCGCGTATGGCAACACGGCGACTGCCGCTCACCTGGTAAACTTTAGTTTACTTGTATTTGAAGGTTTTGTTGTTTTTTTCACTATTTTATTTTTTCACATAACTTATGTGGCCTATGAGACCAAAGTAAGGTGCAATGTAATATATACACTCGTTGTATACAACACAATAAGCACACAAACAAAATTTATCAATATATTGTTTACAAAACTTGTTTACAAAAACAAACAAACAAACAAAAAATTTCTTCTTCTTTTTCTTTTTCTTCTCCTTCTTCTTCTCCTTCTTCTTCTCCTTCTTCTTCTCCTTCTTCTCCTTCTTCTTCCCCTTTCTTCTTCTCCTTCTTCTTCCCTTCTTCTTCTCCTTCTTCTTCTCCTTCTTCTCCTCCTTCTTCTCCTCCTTCTTCTCCTCCTCCTTCTCCTCCTCCTTCTTCTCCTTCTTCTCCTCCTTCTTCTCCTCCTTCTTCTCCTCCTTCTTCCCTCCTTCTTCTCCTCCTTCTTCTCCTCCTCCTTCTCCTCCTTCTTCTCCTCCTTCTTCTCCTCCTTCTTCTCCTCCTTCTTCTCCTCCTTCTTCTCCTCCTTCTTCTCCTTCTTCTCCTTCTTCTTTCTCCTTCTTCTTCTCCTTCTTCTTCTCCTTCTTCTTCTCCTTCTTCTTCTCCTTCTTCTTCTCCTTCTTCTTCTCCTTCTTCTTCTCCTTCTTTTTCTCCTTCTTCTTCTCCTTCTTCTCCTCCTTCTTCTCCTCCTTCTTCTCCTCCTTCTTCTCCTCCTTCTTCTCCTCCTTCTTCTCCTCCTTCTTCTCCTCCTTCTTCTCCCCCTTTCCCTTCTCCTCCTCCTTCTCCTCCTTCTCCTCCTCCTTCTCCTCCTTCTCCCCTTCTCCTCCTCCTCCTTCTCCTCCTTCTCTCTCCTTTTTCCTCCTCCTCCTTGTGTGCGATGTGTGGTTATAATTGTTTTGAGTCAGAAGTCGGCAGCTGTCAAAGTGACATATTGTTCTCATTAGTCACTACCCTACCCCTGTCAAAACAATGGGGGTCGGATGCTGCTTCCCCTCCTCCATTCTATCTAATTATCTTTCTCCCTCATTCTATTTCTTTCAATCTGTCTCTCTTTCTGTCTGCCTTTCCTGTCTCACAGGTACACATAAATACAAGTATACATAGTGTAAATTACCTAGATAAACCCAAGAAATCCAGACAAAGTGCTATACTCTGCTTGAAGATGTGAGTAAACGTGATGACACAGTCTTGTGGCTCTCTCTGAGACAGAGAGCTAGATGGAGAGACAGGGGGCTTGACAGACAGACAAATAGACAGACAGAAATGTTTTGTGTACCAGCAAAAACAAAGGGGGGCGAAGGTCATGTAATATTACCCTCCTTTACGCTCATCAAAGTCAGCTCTTATCAGATGTTATCTCCCCTTATCTTGTCACTGTCATGGGTGGACTTTTTTTTTCTTGCTTCAAGGGAACAATATTTTTACATCTTTTTCTTCCTCCTCCTCCTCCTCTTCTCCTCCTCCTCCTCTTCTCCTCCTCCTCCCTCCTCCTCCTCCTCCTCTTCCTCCCTCCTCCTCCTCCTCCTCCTCCTCTTCCTCCCCTCCTCCCCCTCCTCCTCCTCCATTGCTTTTGGTCTCCAAAATCCTCCAAATCATGAAATTTATCTTTACTGACACTTCCCCTCTGTGTTAGAGCATCACTTGGGAAGAGAAGAGTCCCAGATTTGCTGGGGAATCACATATTTCTTACCACTAGACATGCTGAAAAATGACAACTGAAATGGCATTCCCACAATGCACCACTGGCTCCCCGATTTTTTTTATATGGTGCACACTGACCATGGAGACCCATTCTCTCACATGTGGGCCTAGCAGCTTTCTCCTGCTTGATTTGAAGCTGCTAGAATTTATGCGTATAAATACGTCAGAAACATTGGCTCGTAAGACGTATTTATACGTCGGAAACAGTCAAAGGGTTAATCCATTCCAATAGTTCTAAATTCGAAAAGTCTGAAAAGCGAAGCAATATTTCCCTTAAGAAATAATGAAAATACAATTAATCCGTTCCAGAAGCCCAAAAATATTCACAAAAAAATACATTTTATAGAGATTAATTATAGTTTTACATACAACAAATATAGTGTTCAATTATGTGTTAATAAATTTAAATAAACATATAAACTAACATTTTACTTACCTTTATTGAAGACTGGTGATGGTATCTGGAAGATAGGGAGGAGGAGAGAGGGAGTTGGGGTTAGTGTTTGGAAGGGGAATCCCACCCCTCCCCATGAGGACTTAAGGTATCAAAGCCCTCTCTGGGGTTACTTCCCTTCTCTGTATTTTAATGCCACTAGGACCAGCTTGAGAGTCACTTGACCCCTGTCTCACAAAATAACTGTCCACAGTCCTTTGTTTCTTGTGCCTCTTTAAGATTTCCCTAAAATGGGACATGGTTCTGTCACTGAACTTGTTGCAAAGATGGCTTGTTTCAGCTTGCTCAGGGTGGTACTTCTCCACAAACATTTGGACATCTTTCCACTTCTGTATTATTTCCTTCTTCACATCTATGGTGTTTCTCACTTTCTTTATTACAGGGGTACCACTAGCAAGTTTCTTTGAGTCCATTGTAGCTTATTTCACAGTCCCACAAGCACTAAACACAATGAAATAATCTTGAAATGTTTGAATGAGAGCGCAAGTTAGTGTTCACTCAAGCATCAACAAAATCAGACTGGTTCACGGCGCCTGAATGGGGATGCGGACAGAGCGGGCTGCTGGACAGGTCCAGTACACGGAGGTTCGAAAATAGGAGCGAGTTCGATAATAGGGACAAAGTTGGTTCGAAAAAAGGGTTCTATTTTCAAAGAGCTCGATAAGCGATACGTTCGAAATATTAGGTTCCACTGTATATATATATCATAGTTCCTTGATAATGTGAGTAGTCACGAAAGCGCTTGGAATTTCTCTATTCTTTCAGAGTGGTTGTTTTGCATATTCTGAAATCACCTGTTTACTGTGATCTTAGTGCATATATATATATATATATATATATATATATATATATATATATATATATATATATATATATATTTCTTTTTTTTTTTTTTTTTCAACAAGTCAGCCGTCTCCACCGAGGCAGGGTGACCCAAAAAAGAAAGAAAATCCCCAAAAAGAAAAATACTTTATCATCATTCAACATTTTCCCCACACTCGCACATTATCACTTTTTTTTGCAGGGGTGCTCAGAATACAACATCTGAAGCAACACATATAAAAACACAACATATCCCTCCAAACTGCCAATATCCCAAACCCCTCCTTTAAAGTGATGCATTGTACTTCCCCTTCCGGGACTCAAGTCCGAATATGAAAAAAACCCTTTTTCCCCCGAATCCCCCAAAATATTACCCGCTCACACTCCAACGATCGTCATCCCAAGACCATTGTCTCCTTTCACCCTTTTTAAAAAAGCTCACACGCTTGCGGAAGTCCAAGCCCCTTACCCACAAAACCCCTTTACCCCCCTCTTTTAACCCTTTCGAGGACGACCCCCCTACCCCCCCTTTCCTCCCATAGATTTATATGCTTTCCATGTCATTCTCTTTGACCCATTCCCTAAATGACCAAACCACCCAACAACCCCCCTTCTGCCCTCTGCTAATACTTTTATTAACTCCAACCTTCTCCAATTCCCACTCCGAATTTTCTGCAAAAATATTTTAAACCCAAAATTTCCCTTAAAAAGGACATCTCCACTGCCTCCAACCCTCTCCTCGCTGCTGCATTCACCACCCAAGCTTCACACCCTATAAGAGTGTTGGTACCACTATACTTCATACATTCCCTTCTTTGCCTCCATAGATAAGGGTTTTTTGACCCCACATATACCTCAACGCACCATCACCTTTTTTCCCTCATCAATTCTATGATTAACCTCATCCTTCATAAATCCATCCGCCGACACGTCAACTCCAAGTATTGAAAACATTCACTTCTTCCATACTCCTCCTCCCCAATTTGATATCCAATTTTTCTTTATCTAAATCATTTGACACCCTCATCACCTTACTCTTTTCTATGTTCACTTTCAACTTTTTTACCTTTAAAACACATTCCCAAACTCATCCACTAACCTTTGCAATTTTTCTTTAGAATTCCCATAAGCACAGTATCATCAGCAAAAGTAACTGTGTCAATTCCCATTTTGAATTTGATTCCCCATAATTTAATCCCACCCCTCTCCCAAACACCCTAGCATTTACTTCCTTAACAACCCATCTATAATATATTAAACAACCATGGTGACATTACACATCCCTGTCTAAGACCTACTTTTACCGGAAATAGTCTCCCTCTCTTCTACACACCCTAACCTGAGCCTCACTATCTTCATAAAAACTCTTTACGCATTTAATAACTTTACCACCTATTCCATATACTTGCAACATCTGCCACATTGCTCCTCTATTCCACTCTATCATATGCTTTTCTAAATCCATAAATGCAATAAAAACTTCCCTACCTTTATCTAAATACTGTTCACATATATGCTTCAATGTAAACACTTGATCTACACTTCCCCTACCCACTCTGAAACCTCCTTGCTCATCCGCAATCCTACATTCTGTCTTACCTCTAATTCTTTCAATTATAAACCTACCGTACACTTTTCCTGGTATACTCAGTAAGCTTATTCCTCATAATTTTTACAGTCTCTTTTGTCCCTTTCCCTTTATATAAAGGGACTATACATGCTCTCCGCCAATCCCTAGGTACCTTCCCCTCTTTCATACATTTATTAAACAAAAATACCAACCACTCCAACACTATATCCCCCCCTGCTTTTAACATTTCTGTCATGATCTCATCAGTACCAGCTGCTTTACCCCTTTCATTTTACGTAATGCCTCACGTACCTCCCCCACACTTACATTCTGCTCTTCTTCACTCCTAAAATGGTTTTAACTCCCTGACCAGTGCATAAAAATTACGCCTCTGTTTTTCCCTTTAAACTTTTAAAAAATTTCCCCTCAAAATATTCCCCCCTTTCTCCCTTTACCTCCTCTCCCCATCTACTAACCCCCCTACTTTTTTTTTAAACTGAAAAATCCATTTTTCCCCTTTGGCCCTTTTTTAACTTGTTTAAAAATCACTCCAAAAATTTTTTTTTTTTCATTTAAAAATTTTTTGGGCAGTTGCCTCTCCCACTCTATCATCTGCTCTCCTTTTGCAATCTCTCACCACTCTCTTTAACCCTTTTTTTTACTTTTCCCTATATTCTGCTCTTCTTTATAACACTTTGTTTGTAAAAAAAACCCCTCATAAGCTCCTTTTTTCCTTTTATCACACCCCCTTTTCTTCATTATTCACCAATCACCCTTTTTTCCTCCCGCCCCACCCTCCTATAACCCCAAAAATTCTCCCCCCAAATTTTAATACTGCATTTTAAAAAATTTCCAACCCCCTTCAACCCCCCCATTACTCATCTTTGCCCTTCCAAACCCTTTTTTCCCAAAAGTCGGCTTATATCTCACCCGAAATTTTTCCCCCCCCTTAGGGTTTTTACACTTTCACCTCCCTTTACTTGTTGTTGCCCCCTTCCTTTTTTCCCATCTCCCTCTTACTTAACTGTAGTACAACTAAATATATATATATATTATATATTTTATTTTATATATATATATATAATATATATTTATTATATATTAATATATATATTTATTTTATATATTTTTTTTTTTTTTTTTTTAACAAACCGGCCTTTTACCACCAAGGCGGGTGGCCCAAAAAGAAAAAAAAAAAGTTTCTCTTTTTAAAATTTAGAAATTTATAGGGGAAAAGGGGTTACTACCCCCCTTGCTCCGGCTTTTAGTCGCCTTTACAACACTCATGGTTCAGAGGAAGAATTCTGTTCCATTCACTGGAATAAGAGATAATAAACAAAAAAACAAGAATAGAAAGAAAATAGAAAAAAACCCCAGATGGGTTTTGTATAAAATTTGCTTGTACTGTATGTGTGGGTGTGACCTAAGTGTAAGTAGAAGTAGCAAATGTACCTGAAATCTTGCATTTTCATGAACAAAAAAAAAGGACCCAGAATTTTCCATCATGTAAAACAATAAGGCTTTTTTTTTGCACCGCTTGGCAGGCGGTAGTACCCCCCTGGGCGGTTGCTGTTACAACCTACTCCCAGGATTTATATATCTTTTTTTTTCAAGTACCAGCCGTATCCCCTGAGGTGGGGTGGCCCCAAAAAAAAAAACTGAAGTTTTCCTTTAAATTTTGTTTTATTTTTACAGGGAAGGGGTTTTGCCCTGCTCCCGGGATTTTGTCGCCTTTACGACAACTGGTTACAGAGGAAAAATTTGTTCCCCTTCCCCCTGGGATAAGAGGAAAAAAAACAAGAAAAGAAAAAGAAAGAAAATAGCAGAAAACCGAGGGGTGTGTTTTAAATTTTTTTGTAATGTTTGTTAGTGTGACCCAATGTAAAAAGAAATGCAAGACTTACCCGTAAACTTCTATTATGAGACGACAAAAAAACCCGCAATCTCCCCATGTAAACAATTACAGGGTTTTGTTTTACACCACTTGTCGGCGTAGTACCCCCTGGGCGGTTGCTGTTACCAACCTACTACCTAGGTATATTATAATTTTTTATTTATATTTTTATATTTTATATTATTTTTATATATATATAATTATTATATATATTTTATTTCCATGGCCGATTCCCCCCAAGGCAGGGTGGCCCGAAAAAGAAAACTTTACCATCTTCACTCCCTCCCCTGTCTTGCCGGAAAGGGGGCTTTCACTACGTTTTTAAATGCAACTTAACACCCCTCCTTCAGGTGAGGCATGTATTCCCATTCCAGGGGCTCAAGCCCGGGCCCGCCCGGGTTTCCTGAATCCTTTATAATGTTTCTTTTTCTCACATTCCCAACAGACGTCAAGTTTAAAAAACCTTTGTCTCCTTCATCCCATAAACACGTTTCCGATGCCCGCTGGGGGTCCAAGCCCCCCACACAAAAAACCCCTTTTACCCCCCCTCCCCCTCCAGGG